>DVZN01000060.1:0-20025 GCA_018237365.1 Caria ino melicerta
GGGTTTAATTCCCAGGTCGGGCAACTTTTCTTAAAATGTTTTTCAGATTATTCGGAGTAAGCATGACATTGCCTGGGTTTCGAATGTGCCCGAAGTGGGTATAGGCTTGCCACCTATCACATCAAGGGCCCTAGTACCTTGGCATGGAGATACTAGCACACTTCTGCCTCGAGGATAGTAGGGGTGAAGGTACTTTATATATATAATCTACCCGCATCTACCTATAGATTTATCATACTTAGCCTACACCAGTTAGCCTTACGATAACTACGCCTCTGATAAGAAGGAAGCCACAATGAAATAATTATAATTATATTTTAACCGGTAAACTTCTACACCATCCAGGCACAGGATAATGACGCATTGTATATATTTTGGCTCTAAAAGCCGCAGTTGTCTCTTATCATCGGGAGAGCAGTGGCCCGTGTGTTTTTTCACTATTTTTTTCTTTAAAAAATTGTAACGCTAATAACACTGTTATACTGGCACAGTTGCCAAACTAGTAAAGTTGCCACACTGACTCAGTTGCCACACTGACACTTGTCAGATGTCATACTTATTACACTGCCACACTTGTCCCCTACTTCCTCCTCCTTTCGTTTTTGACATGAGCGTCAACAACTGCCATTAGACAAGTTGAGGTAATATCAATTGGCATCAAGTTATCCCTCGTTTTCGATAAATCGGACTTAAATGATTCATAAAAGTCTGAGGCAAAGTGGTGGCAACTTTACCCAAGCACAGTAAATGAGAAAACACACGGTTCGCTGATATTCTTCATGAAACATCACTTGTGCACTTAAATTGAATAAAATTGTACAAAATGACACCAAATTGCCTATTTTTATATTACTTTACAGGAAATTGTTATATTGAATATTGCAATAATATTGAAAAAGCTGCGTCTATCTTTTTTTGGATCCCAGCAAAAATCCCAGCAAAAAATAAGAAAGTTAAGCGTACCTCTTGCATGTCGTTATCAATCTGCTGGTCGCGGCGCTGGTTGTTCATCACGTCTTGAGCTGTGCGGTGGATCATGTGGAAGTCCTCGGGTGTGAGGTCCCATGGAATACTCATGTGACGTCCATCCATTTGCATCTTTTGTACCTATAAACCGAAAGAATTACTGTATTCGATCCCACAATTGAAAACCTGTAAACCTATCGCCTCTGGGTTCTGTGGTCGAGTCGTTTTGGTGTCCCGCCATTGACGCGAGAGGTCCCGGGTTCTATTCTCGGGTCGGGCAACTTGTTCTAAACTTTTTAGTTTTTCTGATAAAATAACGTTGCCTTGGATTAGACTTGCCCGGACCTAATATCGTAGGCTAATTGTGAGTGCATACTAGTTTGTACCTCTGCCTACTCCTTCGAGGATATATGGGTGATGCGATATTTTCTGTAAAAATTGATAAAACCGTCAACATACAAGTTTAAAACTACCACTATTATTTTTGCAAGTATATCTATAATATAAGGGGCAATATAAAATAACAAGACACTATACAGCAACAACAGATCGCGATATAAAACTTCGCGATATAAAATCGATTTCTTGAGATTTATTATAGGAACACGGTCTCGCCCTCGAGGGACGAAGGAAATTTTTCTCTTCTCTGGCTACAGGTTCAACGGACTCCTAAGACATGAATAAATAAGCGATCTGGACTCAAATTCAATCCAACAGTCGCGCTGCGACTAATGAACCATAAACTTTAATACCCAAAGGTTAGTCTATGAACCTTGCACGTGACAATGGTTCAAAAAAGCTTCTGTACATATCTTTACATAGTATAACGCAAAGTCAGCGAGCGTCTATACGCTTAGATATTTTAAACAACACAACGGAATTTTGAGCTGTATATATTATTATGTACATTCTTCAGCCTATTACAGTCCATTGCTAGACGTAGGTATACAGAAATAGGGTTTTGCCCATAGTCAGCACGCTGGGCAGGCGGGATGGTAACCGCAGTATATGTTTTTTACAATGCTTTCTGTACCGCAAGTGCTGCTTCCCAACTCCAGGACGGGTGATTAATCGCTTTTTACGATACCCACGGACAGACATAAAGTCGTACTATTCTACTCTGACTGGTGCTGATGGTATTCTATTCTTATATTAATCAGGTGGAACAATGTCCGACGGGATTGCATTTGTGCCCGATATGTCTACGGACTTGCCACTTATCACATCATGGGACCTAATATCGTCAGGTAATCGTGGCTGCATACTAGTGCCTGCCCTTTCGAGGACATACAGGCCTAACAATATTTATTTATTTATATCAACAGATTAAGTTATTTAAAATATAGGGTTAGTTGTGAAAAGCTGAGAATTTCAAAGATTTGCTGCCACTTATGACTTAAAAATGAAAAAGAAGAAAAAAGACGAATAACATGGTCAGAAGAAATACAATTTCATAAGTTCATTAAATATTTATGATAATGGTAATACTGAACACAAGTTAATAAAATAAAACAAATAATATCGACAACTGTTTGTATGAGCGCTCCATGGGATCGAACAAATGCCGTCGACCGATGCAGACGTCCTACTGAGCTGTAAGCTGTTTTTGATTGTAACATGATACTTGTTATACTAAACATATTATTTCTTACGATAGAATAATAAACACAATTTGTTTACTTCTTTGTAATGCTTAGATTCGTTTTCTCGTGGAACACTAGCTATAATGGGTCTTTAAAATTTTTTTTTCGCGGCACCCAAGTTCTTTTTCGAAAATAGTTACTCCTTGTTTTATTAGCTATCTGCCAGTAAGTGACATAGGATGTGTTCCTTATATATAACGTAAGCATCCGATAAGTAACGACTATCCAATATTTTACCCCTAAGAGAGAGGGGAAACGGGAACAAGTTTGTACTGGATTACATGCTTCCATGATTTGATCAACATCAAATTTTGCATAAATATATTTAACAGAATTGATGGAAGACATGTCGTATCTAATTGAAACTTATCGCCTTACACCCGCCTGCGCGGAAAAGCATTTTCCACGCGGGTGGAGCCGCGGGTAATTGCTAGTGAATAATAAATATAGAAACCGACTTGAAGTGGAACCAGATTTTAGGATAAAACTTTCATCATTTTCCGCGAACTTGGATTCTTCTTGTTTGCCTTCCAATGTAATTGAAAAAAATAAAAAAAGTTTTTGTAATGCGATTCTAGTATCGAGCAACTTTTTCTGTGATTTTTTTCAGTTTATCATATTGCGACGGACTTGCTGCCTGACACATCCTGAGGCCTAAAATATTTGGCTATTCATGGGTTCATAAGAATATACAAAGGAAACCCTTCCGTCACAAGGGCATGACTGTATAAGGAAATCCCTAGATGAATGTTGCAGTTTTGACTACAAACTAAATCGTACTTATGTGATTTTACAATGTTCGAGTTCACATTTTGATAAAAATATTAAATTATATAAAAATAATAATAAAATTCACTCTTAACACACCTTAAAAAATAAAAACCGAAAATATATTATGAGAAATAAGTTTATATAATTTATACACACATTACATAAGTTAACGGAACAAATAAATTTGGTATTCCGTTAATTAAATAACATTACATCATAAAGTTCAATGTTAATTGCGCTGATATAGCATTACACAATTATCCTTCTTCTTTAATCTCAAAATAGATCTAGTTTTTTTGTGAAATAACAGAGGTCATACTCAAATTACATATCACAAAAAATAGTAAATAAAAACTTTTAAATAACCTGCTAAACTAAAAACAATATATGATTTTTATCATGTTTTAATTATGCTGACATTTTTATTAGTCTTTTCCAGTTAAACTGACATTAACGAGACTAATATTAGATTAAACGCTTTAAAATTTTATTTTTACACGTTTTTTGTTTGATGGAACACACCAAAACTAAAACAAATATCGTCACGCCCATATATCCACGAAACGGTAGGCAGAGAAACATACTAATATGCACCCACGATTAGCCGACGATATTAGGTCCCATGGTGTGACGGGTGGCAAGTCCGTCGACAATCGGGCACAATTCCAATCCCAGGCAACGTTATGTTTTTCAGAAAAACTGAAATACCTCATGAATAGAACATGTTGCCCGACCCTGGAATAGAACCCGGGACCTCTGAGTCAAAGTCGGACACTGACACCACTCGACCACAGAGGCGACCACCAAAACTACCCATAATTAGGACTAAGATGAAATCCTTCTTTTTCGTAATTGCTACGGTACTTGATGCTGAGATTGATTTGTAATGACAAAAGATATACCGAACTACCGGTTTTAATGAACCGTTTTTATTGTCGAAACTAGTATATCGAGCTTTATTTAAATGTATCCTTTGTTGTTTCCCTTCCTACCAGGCGGCTCGTAAATGGCGAGCATAGGCTTACTATTATTAACACCGTGACCCCTGAGTATGTATGTTAGCCGGTAAACTTACATAGTCGCGGTGCCTAACACCCTGACCCCGCGTTGGCAACGCACCTTTACTACCTTTTTAAGCGTAAATTTCTTACGAACAGGGAATCCGGACGGATTACCTGGTGATATGGCAGATTTCTTAACTTTCCTATATTATATAAAAAAAATTACTTTTATAAATTAATATACAAATACTGTGACAAGAAAAATAGACTAGGTTCCAGGTTTTATTTAGGCTATATAATAAACAGACAACTTGCCTATTTCCAGGACTGATACCGTGACAAATGACGAGGTGGTAGAGTTTAAGGATGATGAATCTGTCATGTACCGTACCGTACCTTTTTCGTCCTAGCCTTATCCCGTTTCTATACCAGATAATATCGGGGTCGGCTACCTAATCTAAGGGTTTTGACAAGGACGCCAGTTTTTACACAGAGCGACTGTCATCTGACCTCTGCAACATTGAAGGGAAACCTTGAAGGGAAATCTTAGATTAGGTCGAACTCGAATATACGAATCCGGGTACCGTCACGATGATTTTCTTCACCGTAAGAGCACTCAAAAAATGTACTTTACTTAGAAAAATTCATCGTACCGTACCGTATAAGGAATGATCCAGTAATTATAGGGAGTTAAGAAAATTCGTCATACCTAGCTCTAAAGTCATAATAACTTGTATTTTATAATCACAAAAAGTGTTGTGAACTGGTGAACTTACTTCAGGCTGTTCCATTTCTTGTGTTGGGGCGGTTTGAGGGATGAACTGTTGCATGACAGCAGGTTGCTAAAAAATAAAAAATACACTTTAATAATAATTGGTATTATTATTTATTTCTATGTAAAATTTGACAAGCTGAATGAGTAGATTGCTTTGAGGCGACGTGAATTTCTTACTACCCATCTGCCTTTAAATATTATAAAAATCACGGGTTTTTTTCAAGATTGGTTATATTAGCCACATACGTGCCTATGATGGTCATCAGAACCGGAGATAATGCAGTAGCCGGCGCTGAAAGTCGGCTAAAATGTAGTATATTGTCAGCTAATTGTGGATGGCTAACTATGTACCTCTACCTACCCCGTCAGGAATATGTGCGTGACGATAGTTATAACTATAGATAAAGAAAACTATCTACATGGAAAAGCTTCACATGGACTCAAACCCGTCTTATACAAATAATTTATAGTATTGTAATACAGAGACAAAGAGACCCTAATAAAATCAAATTCCCTAAGTGGCATAATGTCTTTCTGCAAAAAAAATGTTATATTGTGCCTATAAAATTTTAAACAGTCTTCCAAAGCAATTCTGGGAATTGAAAATTAAAAAGTTTAGAATATGTCTCTGAGAGTGGCTTATCGCCAAATGTTTTTATAATCTGAACGAATACTTTTCCAACGCCACGCCGCTCGGAAAAGCTCGGCAGATCTTGGAGTAATTGTTTTTATAATACCTGATATTAACCTAAAATCAAATAACTATATATTAACTTAACTTGCTTTAGATTTAATTTAAAAAATGGACATTTTTTTAAATTATTTTTTTAAATTGTAATTTTCCTTTTTATTTAATTAATCTCAACAATGTATTTAAATGTAATGAAAATATTTTATAAATGTAATTAAGTTAATTCAAATTGATTACAATTTTAATTTACATACTTATTTTACTTAAGGATATTCAAATCTTGTATACCATATAAGTGGTACATATTTAAAATTAGCCCTTGAAGAACTTATAAACATGTCTCAAGACAAAAAATAAATTAATAAATAAATAAAAATAAATACATCAGTATTATAAGACGACCA
Organism: Caria ino melicerta; assembly: GCA_018237365.1. Taxonomy (NCBI): domain Eukaryota; kingdom Metazoa; phylum Arthropoda; class Insecta; order Lepidoptera; family Riodinidae; genus Caria; species Caria ino. The sequence continues at coordinate 6,252 of DVZN01000060.1, forward strand.
ACACATCATAACGTTAGCATTTTGAGATACAATTTGCAAATCTGATTTGAAACGGTGAATAAATATTGACCCGATCGTATGCAAACATACGGTTACAGGTTCGGTGGTTCGGCGAGTTCTTTAACCTCAAGAGGAATGCTTCAGCGACTCCGACATACTCAGTAGGTTTTGAATATGCGTATTAATTAGAAACGGTACGTGTTTATTTAGACTTTTTATTGCACAAAGAGACCACATTACTTTATCCTCTATATTTTTGTACTTACAGAAGACTTACGCAAAATAAATTCCCTTAAATATCTCATTAGCCTCAAAAAGCTTATTTCTTTACATGTTTTTTTTTTCTTTGTTCGATTGTTTAGTTATTTAAGACGCTTTTGTGTATGAGTATCTGACCAGTTTTTTTTAATAAACTAGACTCATGCAGATAGCGTGAAAAATGGTAAGAAGTAAATAAAGTCGCTACAGGTGAAACACGTTGCCCATGTAAAAAAATTAAATCTAAATAAAAAGAAAGGAAAAATAAATTACGGGAGATTAGATCTCGGGAAGTGGGAGAAAGTGCCTTTTAAGGGGTAAAACGGTTTATCGCGATTTGCGACAAAACTACATTTTGCTTTGCTTAGCCGGCTGCCTTATCCATCAAACCGGAACACGTCAACAATATTCTCTGAGGTTATTGCGACAGGAATAGGTAAAGTATGAATCCGGGCAAATTGAAAAGTAAATGGGGAAGTATAGCTATATGTTCCGTGGTCCAGCGAGTTCTTCAACCTCAAAAGGAATCTTTTTTGGCAAATAACTTAGTATAATGACCCTGAACTCGCCTATTGGAAAGATAGGGTCTAAGGTAAAGATATTTAAGTAAATCCTTCAGTAATTCTGGCATACTCAGTATATTTTGAATACACGTGTTAATTAGGAATGGTACGTTTATTTAGAATTTTTATTACACAAAGAGATGTGTACTCTTTGTCCTCGTTACGTCGAAGTGTTTTTTATCTGTCAATAGGACAGTCTTCTAGTTCGCTCCCCTTGATAATGAATTCCCTTTATAAACATAAATATCTCATTAGCCTCAAAAAGATTATTTCTTTGCATATTTTTTTCTTTGTTTGATCATGCTTAGTAATTCAAGACGTCTTTGTGTGCGAGTATCTGGTTGGTATTTTTATTCTTATCTATCCTTACAAGTGGTAAATCTGGTGGGATTTTTTAATTATATATCCATACAAGTGGTAAATTGAAAAACATAATTTTTAATAAAAAGACTCATTATATATTTAACTAACTTGTTAAAGATACAAGATAAAAATGAGACATTTTATAAGCTATCCAAAAAGGATGTGAAATAGGAGCTAAATAATACTTTTAAGAGAAGGGCTTTACGTATATATATAATACGGATGCCTAATACTTTTATGATTTAACGTTTATCTTTTTTCAACCGATTTTGTTCTGCCTTTTCAGCCCTTTCGATTACAATTTGCGAAAAAAAACTCAAAACAAAAAAAATACATTCCTTAATATGTTTTCCTAATTCTTCCCACGAACCAAAATTACGCTTAGCTACTCACATAACATTAAATTTATTTATTTGTTTTTATAACTAAACGTATAACCTTGAAGTACTAAGGTGTGTACTAAGAAAATTAAGGCTGTGTCCTATTTAAGGTTTATTGCAATTGCATGTTCCCTTGGATCATAAACATTTTATGATCTTGCTGGATCTCTGAATCGCAGCTGTTTGAGCTCGAATGTAGGTCATGGCAATGGTTTTAACATTATTCAGGTGATTTCGAACACATAATCTGTGATTAGGATTGCCATTACTCAAAGTTTCCTCTGAAATAGGCAATAGAAATGATATCACAAATTTTAGAGATTTTAGATATTTCAGGAAATACAATTATTAATACCTTTAATAAAAACCGTTGGCTTTTAGGGTTAAATCTTATAGCTTTAATTTTCTTATAGTTTCGAAATGAATTTATAGTTGTCTGGCTCGGCACCCACAGCTCTTTTTGAGTTTTGGTGCAAACAGAGAGCTCAGTCAGATTTTACATTATTTTGGGGGCCTAAAACGGTCCGTCCCAAGAGTGTCTCCTGCGAGGCCGAACCTCGGTTTGAGAGAGTCTCGGCCAGAGTTGTGACTTTATTATTGTATGGCAGGAACCGTGACATTGTTTCAGTCACGGTTCCGAAGCGGTGGCGGGCCAATATAGGGAACCTCGGCGCCGCCGCCGGCGAAATCTTACAGCAACTATGTTTTGTTCGTATTAGATGAGAAAGAGCAAAGAATTAACATTATTGATTTAGACAGTAATAACCACGTAACTTTGTGTTATTTTTGTGTGAACATTTACATAAATTGATTCACAGATGAGGGCCTCGCTAAGGTCTGCCGCCAAAGGCCTCGTTATCGCAAAGGCCACCGTTACCGGCTGATAGCCCTAACGCCTTTCATACATTATATAAAAAAAAATAGGTGTGTGGAAAGCTGTCATTATACGGATAGAACAATCACGTAGCGTCTGGTTTATTCCACAGGACAATACAGACGGTACGTGAGAGAAAATACATTTTCATTTCAAAGGGTTCGTCTAGCATATTAACCGAATTCCCACAAAAGAGGAAGGTCTGTGATTATTATCTCAAAACTCCGTCATTTATGAACTAATTTGATAACTGTTTTCTTTGTCTAAAAGCATTTACTATTTATTTGACTTTTGTTTGTTAGTCGATATCTTTTAAATTGCAAAAATGGTCTGGTGACCTTGAAGATAGCGTTCTGATTTTTTACAGTACTTGTTGTGCGTTTCAGTTATTAATAAACAAGCAATATTCTTTTTTTTAAAATAAATATCACTATTGTTAGAAATCACATTAAAATCGGCTGAATAGTTTGAAAGAGTTAAGCGTAGACGAGTATGGGTGACTGAACGTAACATTGTTATATACTATGTTTAGCTAAAGATACTAACGATAAAAAGATAAAAACATATTTGTGCTCGCAACTTCAGACGCGTGGAAAAAACAGCTCATCTGTAGTGTTTATTTGGTTGAATAGTGGTTTTCAAATAACTCAGGTCATAAGCTGCGCGTGCTAATACAATCATAAAAATAGCATCAAATTGTATTCGGTAGTTCTTGTGTGATACAATTTCAGACAAATAGATAGACCAAAACTCTAAATATTATCATATTAGCTCACATAAGCAGAAAAAATACCCTCAAATCCATAAGGATTAAAATGTATGAACATTATTTCTTAAATATTTTCTGTATACCTGCAGACACAGATAAGTTACATAGATATAGAATAGTATTTAAGTATTATGTTTAATTAAAAGCAACCATCTATAGCCATCAAGAGGAGTATTGGTTATCCTAAGCCACAAAAAATTAATTAATGTAGCAACACCACGCTTTTTTACAAACAAATTATAACTCTACCCATGTAACTTTGCTAACGAGTCACATTTGATTGATCATTAATGTGATAAAACCCACACTAATTATACAAAATTATTCGGGGATAAAACTTATATGAAAAAGCAAATGTTTTACAACAATGTATGGTATTTCATGTGCGTTTAGCCGCATTTTCACCGCATCTGAAACTCGTTTCGAAATGCTAGAGTTAAACAATTCTATAAAAATAGTGTTACCACATGCTAAGAAGTTTTAAAAAATATTGTAATACCCCTATTACTCCTCGAAAGGATAGACAGAGTTCTATACTAGTATGCACCTACAATTAGCCGAAGATAATAGGTCCCATGATGTGACTGGTGGCAAGTCACTGCCAATCAGGAACAAATCCAATCACAGGCAACGTTGTGTGTATAAGAAAAACTGAAAAAAAACTCAAAGAAAACCCACCCGGGAATCGAATCCGGCGCCTCTCGTGTCAAAGTCGGACATTCCTCTCGACCTCAAAGGCGACGAAAGAAGTTTTCAAATCCGACTAAAAGTTCCTTAGATTAAAACTAACAAAAGATATTTTAAAATTATTAGGAGAAAATGTCACAAAACTGCAGTACCTGTTTGATTCGGGGACCTGAGACATAGAGATAAGCATACAAAGGCTAATCTTATAAGGAGGGGACCTATTCTACTGGGGTAGCTGTTGCATTAATTTCCGATTACTTTATTACTTTGTGGTTGGGGTCCAAGAATGTGGGTATCGCTGTATCAGCCGTGTAAGATATATTACGCTGGAGCTTAGCTGCACTTAGGTAAAAATAAATAATCGAAAATATTCCATTGGCCAGTATATAAAATATTTGTAAATTTTATAGTACAGTGGCCCAGATGATGCTTTTGTTAGCGTAACCGGTACCAAACCAAGTGTCACGATTCCTACAAATTCGCCTGGGTTCTCCCACATTCATTGCTTATACAAATATTTTAAGATGTTTTTAATAGTAATGTTATGACACGAATATGTTGGCCGGGGCAGATAACGGCATATACGGCGCGTTTCGTTCCATTTGTCAAGTTTTTTGACTCCTTAATGCTACCATTAGCTGACGAGCGCAGTTCGAACGGTACTTAATAGCATGGAAGTTACAATGTAGATCCAATGTCATTAGCCGACGAAATATCGATGTGGTCAGCAAACCGTAAAACCGGCCGGCGTATTTCGAAATATGTATCTACTTGATTTTAAGTACAATACAATTCAGCTTAGGCTTTAAATTAAGCGCAGTAAACGACAACAAATACAACGTTAACAACCTTTTGATTTTAGGGATTTTGTATAATCAAAATTACAGAAATGTGTCCCGTTAAAATAAAAAAAATAAGCGGACCGAATCCGGAACGAACCCTATAACTCCTAAGTCATCATTCTTGTGTCCTTATTACTTGGAATCGATGCAATTCTGATACTTTCTTCCATTCATTCTTATCAGCTGGCAGCTCATTACCCCAAAGTAAATTATTTGCTTACCATAAAGCCGGGAATTCACTAGACGTACATGCCTGCGCGAACATGCTCGCTTCAAATAGGTCTATGTAATGTGTGTTCAGTGTAAGACTGTCACAGTTACACAGACCTATAGTAGCGAGCTCCGACGGGTATGTCTGCGCGAGTATGCCCTCTAGTGGATTTCCCGCTTAAGGGTGTTCCATTGACTGTGCGCGGAGCAAGAATAGGTGTAATCTAACGATTCATCTGATTGAGCTGCCGATTTCGACCAGCTCGGCGGCGACCAAATGTTTCCACTGAAGAGGCTGGACCCCCCGCTTATGGGTGTTAAGCAAAGTTATTAATACATTTAAAGATCCAGACCCTAAGATCCAGATATATATGCACATCACATAACTGTGTCCATTGAGGATAGAACCCGAACCTCAAAATTTGCTGGCATTGTTAGGCGTGTACACTAACCACCCTACAAACAAAACAATACATGTAGTTACTAAATTAAACGATACCCAAACGTTACCCGACAGAGATCGATCTGGCGCAATAAGCTTTAGTGTTGTTACTTTAGTGAAAATGTTTTTTCAAATATTTCTAAGAGCTAATTTCACCAACATCGTGTGTATCTGAGAATAACTACACCAGTTGTAAAATTATCCGGTACATTTACTGTAAGTATAACTTACTTTACATTTCAAAACTCTATTTAATATAACGTGTAGCATTATCTGTGGCATCTTATAGTAGAGGGAATAAATGATTGAAAATCGTAATAGTAATTTACTCGTAACCATTGTAACATTGTGATTATTGGAGTGTAATAAAGTGTATTAATACATTCATTTGTTCGTAAAGCATATATGTACAATACTTTTTCCTCAATTTATTTTATTCAAGTTACATTAAGGAAAATACTATTACCAAAAGACCAGTATAGTGAATTAAAGCATCACGAAATATATTTGACGCGATTCACTTTCTTCGCCATAAATCCATGTTAGTTTCGGTCCTAACACGTGAAAGTGGCGCGAAAGTTAGAAACCATTTTATCATAATTCTCTTTAACACTGACAGGTGGACTGTGATAAATGAGCCGGCGAACGAACTCTGCCCCGCTTTAATATACCCATTACTATTTAGTGCCCACATGATCTCCTTCGCGAAAAATGTATACGAGAAAACTAGCAGCGTTTTCGTGAAAATACGTTATTTAAATTTGAGCATCTAGATTTTTTACAATGACTAGGTCGACATTTGACCACCATCTCATCTAATGTTAAATGGTATGACAGATTTGCCACCTGTCACATCATGGAACTTAAATCGTCGGCTAATCGTGGGTACATACAAGTATGTACCTCTGATTACACATTCGGGGATATATGGGAGTAACGACATTTGTTAAATGATGATGCAGTCGAAGATGGATTATGCCTAACGATTCCAATCCTTTGCAATAAAAAAAAACAAACTGAATCGTTTCTTGCAGATGAATGGAATGTCAACTACAACATATACTACGAAAGGACGATGCAGCTAAATAGATAGAGATTGCTAAGCAGATTAATATTTTTATGAAGGCCTCGTTTGTCGAAGGGTGAGCGTTACTATAACGACGACGAATAAAGAGGTTCGGGTTCGATTCCCGTCTAGGACAATCGTTTGTATGATGAACATGGATGTTCGTTTATTTTGTCTGGATGTTTGTTTTTATTACGATATTGTAATTACTGCTTAGTTTCGTTTTGTTTCGAACCAGCTCGCCCGAATTTTTATGACCGCCTTGCCTATTCCAGCTAGTATAACGTCACTGCAATCCGTGTACATGTTCCATTTGGGAGTGTCAGGTAGGCGATAAATTAATTAAAATCCCAGCCTCAGGTTGACAACGCACTATTACCATCTTGGGTGTCTGTAGTGGTATTACTTACCATCAGAGTATATATCATTATTCTTGCTTATTTGCGTTCAAATATCGTATGAACATCGAATGCTTCTCCAGTTAGACATGCCCCGAGGCGCACCTTGATTTGGCCTCCCTCCTAGTGCGATTTTTCTACCAGCGCGGCGTCATCGCCTTCTAGCCTTAAGCAACTTATATTTTTCTGAGCAGTCAATGGAGACTTACCGCACTTTGCTCCTGTTGTTGGGTTGGTAGTGGGGGTGGAGCGAAGGGTCCCATGGCGTCAGGCCCTTGTGGCATGTTCATGTTGTGTGGGGCGGGGATGGCGATGACACGCATTTGGCGTGGTGGCGTCAGGTCTTCCGAATCAGCTGCACGCTGTTAACAATAACGTTATCCATATATCTTCGAAAGGGTAGGCAGAGATGCATACTAGTATGCACCCACAATTAGCCGACGATATTAAGTCCCATGATGTGACAGGTGGAAAGTCCGTCGCCAATCGGACACAAGATTAATCCCAGGAAACATTGTTTTTCAGAAAAACTGAAATTCTCATACTTAGGACAAGTTGCCCGATCCGGGAATCGAACCCGGGACCTCTCGCGTGAAGTCGGACACCGACCCCCTCGACCACAGATGCAATTATATTAAAGAAAAAAAATATTTCAATCTCAGAAAAACTGCAAATAACTGACTTCAAGATCACGCATAGTCAAAAAATTATATGTGAGAAATCCTTTAAATCGAATCGAAATCGGTCCATAAATTCTGAGGTAACTAACATAAAAATTACAACTGAATTGAGAAACCTCCTCTATAATGAGAACTCTTTTCAATCAAATTCTCAAAGTGGTGGAGGTAAAGTGTAGGTTAAGTTAAGTTTAAGTTTGACTCAAGCAAGAATTATTGGATTTAAGTAAGACCAACAAAAATAGCAACAAATTATAATTCTGTAAAATGATCTACTTAAGTAAGGAAGGTCAACTAGTTTAAGTGTTTTAAGTTGAAAGTAAAACCAATAACTTGGTTGCTAATTCGGCAATTTTTTACTTGATCGGGGTCAGTCGCAATCAAATGTAGACTGCTTGATCTAAAACTGCGTAAAGTAACTACATGTATAAAAGTGTAACAAGCAAGTTATTAGACAACAAAAACGTCAGGAAAAGCATGAAAGTAGGTTAAATGCGGTCGAAATGCGAAACTCCCGAACATTTGTGGAGTAACGCTCGCGGACCAAATTCGGAACAGCGAAATCAGAGAAAGAGTGGGATTGAAAGAAAGTGTCGGTGTAAAAATTCGAAACAACCGCGTTCGGTAATGTAAAAAGTATTAATGATACGAGATTGACGAAACATATATACAATGCGAGTGTGGATGGCTACCCGGAGGTTTCCGGGGAGACCTCGGTTGACATTTCATGACCAAATCGCCCGTGTATTATCTAAGGGTAGTGTTAAGGTCCCCCAGACCGGCTCGCATGTATAAAGAGAGCAATGAATGTGGAAGAAGCTGAACAAGTATGTAGAAGTCGTAAAACTTGGCACTCGATACCCTCTGCCTATCAGTAAGGGACTTCGCGTGAAAATATGTATGTATGTGTATGTGTGTAAAAACTCTTCTTACCTCGTTTTGGTCTTGTTGAGATTGTTGAGGTAGTGGTGGAGGTCCGAACGGCATCATGTTCTCTGGAGCAGGGGGCATGTTGGGAGGAGCAGGAATGGCGAACACACGCTGGACGTGGATGCGCATTTCGCGTGGCGGGCTCATCTGTTCTTCTGAAGAGTCCCATTGCATCTGAAGACAAAGACCATTCATTATTAAAGGCTAACTTGGAACTGCGAGACTTCAACTCTTTTTTTTACATTATATCCATGTTGGTCTGGATTGTAGTACCCACCACCCATAATAACACCCATATCACAAGCAAATACTTTTCTTACTTTGGGAATAGATCAATATGTGTCATTTATCCCGGAAAAAACCTATGGCCGCCTGTTACGAACCGCCTAAGAGGCGGCAGAGAGTCTATCCCAATTCGACTGTTTTACCCTTGATTAGCCTGTCAAAGGTACAAATGACAAGGGTCTTACATCAAACTGCTCTTTAATGAATAGCGAATATGAAATGAAAAGGGTTAAGTACTTGGCTAACTAAATGTTTTGAATATATTCGTTTCAAGCTTTACATATTTCAAACAAAAAGTACCATTTCATTTGGATCTACTTTGAGGTCGGGTTTCCGAAAGTTTTATTTGTATACTAAGTTGCGCTGGGTTGTTATACGAATATATAAATGCTTGATGTTGAGTTTTAGCGGAATCGAGAAAAAGATGGATGGTTTTCAAACGACTTTAAAAAGGAGGAGGTTCTCATTTCACTGTATGTTGTTTTTTATGTGTGTATGTTACGCGATTATTCCATTTCTGAAACGATTTTAAAAATTCTTTTTTTTTTTGTTTAAGATGGTGATGGTCCTTTAACAATTTTAGGAATGTAAGTGACCGGAAAGTTAATTGTTTAGCAGTTTTACTGCATAAGAATTGTTTCATAAGTACTGAATTTCGTGTGCATACCAAGTACAAACACATCAAGTTTGGTGGCACTTTGCGTGATGTTGTTTAGTTAAAGTGCACAAGTGAAGTATTTACAAGAGGGTTACAGGGGTCATGACCTTCTTCAAAATTGCAAAACCTATGATCAATAAATTTTAAAGTGATCGTCGTCTCAATAAGTCGCATTATAACCGTCTGCGAAGTACTCACTCATTCGTGCACGTGTGGTATTTGTAAAAAAAACCCACACAGTAGTTCCATAATGCACATTGCACACACATACACACGGACACACACACACATACACACGCACACACACACACATACACACACACACACATACACACACACATACACAAACTCGAACATATACCATAACATAACAAATGCAAACACGCAAACATTTAATAATGTAATATAATGTAACAAACCATTATCATTAATTTACTAAGTTTAATGTAAAGTAATCCGAGGTGGGCGTAAATAGTAGCGACACTATTGCTGCTATTTACGAACAATACAATTGTAAGTCTGTTTTTGTTTATAATTAAATAATAAATAAATTAATAAAAATAAAAATAATACCACAATATTTTTGTTATTAGTATGACCCCCTTCAAAATTTTAAGATAGGTAAGCGCCTGTTTACATGTAGGTCTTGAAGGAATTATTGTAAATCGTATTTTGTCAATGACGTCAAATCTCCCTCGCTCGATAACTTTGGTAATGTTGCCACCATTTTATAAGACCCTGACTGACAGCTTATGAGCGTTTTGAATAATTTAAGGCTGATTTTGCGAAATCGGATGTGAGTTAACGCAAAATAGTTAAATTTACTAATAGCAGCGAAAAATCAAAGAAAAACATGCTGCAGCGTACAGCTTTGTTCTCTTATTCTTTTATTGAACTTTTTTGTACACCAAACAAATAGGTTTGCACAAAAGGCGAACTTAATGCCTTGCATATCCATAATTCCATGACCAAATCGCTCGTGTATTGATGAAATGGATGACTTAAGATTGACTAAATAGACAATGCGAATGTGGACGGCTATAGGTACCAGGGGAGACCTAGGTTTATATTCCATGACAAAATCGCCCGTGTATTATACGAGGGTGGCATCGAGAATTCCGAAACCGGCGTGTATGTATATATGAATGCATGTATCTTAAACTGTAACCATCCCAAACTACATCAAAATCGGTTGAGCTATAAGCCGCGAAAGTGTTAGATAGACAGAACAGAAGAAGTGTTGCCCGCAACCTCTACCGAGTAGTGAGTTTTTCTTTACGTTACTCCTGTTGGATTTTTTTTAAATTAAGTTTTGATAAACTTATTGTATGAAAATTCCAATATAAGTCCTTTTTCAAATAATTAAAAAATATTATTTACTCGGATAACGGTAACCATTAGTCTTAAAAATATTATAAAATGTACATTATATTTATAATCTGTTGAAAACATAAATAGAAATTATATTTTTCTAAATTATATCTTAACTATGTTTATAATTACGTTTAGCGTTATTATCTCATAAAGTAACATTATTACTATACGATGAACGTAGTTTGAAACAAAGAATATTGTTGCCGTTATGAATAATGCATTTAAATTACACACATACAAACGCATAACTTGTAGTCATTGGGTTAAGATGTATGAAATCAGGAAGCAATGACCCAGCGTACAGTATATTGAATACGTATATTGAATCATGTTACTTCAGACAAGCATGATAAACAAAAAATATCCCGGTCCAACCAACTTTTCTTTTTTTTCTTTATATGTCGAGGAAAAACGCAGAAGGTTTTTAAGTTGACGCTAAGGTTGACGCGTATACTTTTAGGTTTGACCACAAATAACTTTTTACAGAGGAGAGCGCTTTGACATTTCTTTTTTACTTATAGGGCACATGTCTCGAAGTAGTCCTGCACAAAACTGAAAAAATGATAATTATTAAAAACTGTTCTATGTATTTGTATATTTTAAGTTTAAAGTTTGTAAGATGAATGTATTCGTTATACGAGTTTACAAGTGTTTGCATTTTGTTTTATCTTAAAATTACTTTCTTAATGAAAAATTCTATGGAATTTTAATGTGTGGGTAAGTAAGTACAAAAAATAAACCAGAATCGTAGGACTAAAGAAAAGAAACAAAGGAGAAACAACTCGGATTTGCAGTTGAATCATAAAAAATAGAATCAAATGGTACCTTTTTATTTGTTACTGGTTACAGTGCCTATTTTTTGGGGAATATAAGCAATATCGTTGTCTTTATTTAATAAAACTATTTAACATTTTATTAAAAAAAATAATGTTTTAACTTTTTTTTTCAAAAACTAGCAGCTTAATTTTTGTTTATGGATATTCAATCTTTGTCATTGAATATTTAATTAAATGTAGAAGTAGGCGGACAGTGATAATTATTGTAATGCGAATGCTGTTGTACTCTGTATGTAATGGCAACGTCACATTTCCTTCGTTTGGTTTTAAGGTCAGTTTAATACGGTGTTTATGTAATCTTACTCGTATAATAACTGATCATATGTACCTACAGCTTTTAAATAGACAATTTACAGAAATTAAAGACTTTCTGTTTAGAATATTGGACTTGAAGAGGGCAACCAGTATGTAGTCACTGGATGATGAAAACGGAAAATTAAGTTTTATGACGTACTCTGGAAGAAGTCGACTTCCAGCAATGGACAGCTGCATTGCATAAGCTGATGTATAGTATATTGAATATTTATGTAATTTGTAATTTATTTATCTGTAAGTTTTAATAAAACAACTTTCTAAAAAACTTCCCCGATATTATTTTTTTCTATACCCGAAATAATGCTTTTGTTTTGTTTTAGGTAACTCAACAATTGCAATATTTAACTGAACCAACCAACTCTAATGTTACAATCTACTTAACTTGACATTGGCAAAAGATGGAATAGAATAAGAATAATCCTTAAAACTCAGATAGTCAAATTACTACGAAGAAAGAACTACAAAAAATCTTTTAAATATGGTTATAACATATCAACTTTTAATCTTCCCTAGTTCATAGCCCCCAAAATTAAAAAAATACAAGGCTTAATTTAAAATATATTCTAAATTAAATACAGCGAAAAAAAACCAAACACTAATTTATATTCAAACAACGCATCCATCGTGATTGATATACGGAACAGTAAAAAATACGGAAGAGATTTAGCTCTTCATATTGTCCACATGTCCTTGGAGCGTCTTGAACACAATGCCACATTAAAATTAATATTACACAATACAAGAAAATATACTTTTCCTCGGAACTAAAAAGCGTGAGTTTAAATCATTGAAGTCTGGCGACGGATCGCTTGGACCGGGACCACTGTTCTTCTCATTTCTGCCACAATAACGTTGCTCTTTACCTTCTCGTGTTCCGGTTTGGATGGCAAATTATCCGGTACACTTACTATTGCAAAAAAGGCTTAATGGCTCTAAATTAACTTAAAATGGCTTAACATCTTGTTTCTCTTCTTTGCCTTTAAAATATTATAACAAAAAATAAAAAAAATAAATGAGAAATTTAATTTTGTTAATATATTCTTTTTTCATTATTTTAAGATTTTTATATTTTAAAAAATCTGACAAAATTATAAAAAAAATATTCCGCAGTTCTTAAGTTATTTTGTGTTCTAATTAACGCGACTATGTTTTATTTAAACTAGCGACCCGCCCCGGCTTGGCACGGTGTAAAACTGATACTAAATTTTACAAAGCGTTTCTCACAGATATCACATTAGAAACCTCTAAAATTATGAATGTTTCTCTATTATTTTATGCATGTATTAAACATAAAAACCTTTCTCTCGAAATACTAAATATATGTAAAATAACAACATCAAAATTCGTTGCGTAGTTTTAAAGATCTAAGCATACATAGGGACAGACAGACGTAAAGTGATTTTATTTTATACTATGTAGTGAAGCTTAAAATTTGTCCAGTCGTTCTTGAGTCATTTCGTGTTCTAACTAACACGACTTAATTTAAGATTTAATTGTATCTAGTAATACATAATCAACGAATAGTACCTAATACCCGTATAAATCGAAAGACATCGTGACATAAAAACTTCACATTCCTCACTTTTTCCCGGGTTTGTCCGGGCTCCTTTGCACAATAGACCATCTGGATTTCTGCCAGGCAGCTCGTAAAAGGAGAGCATAGGCTTACTTTCGCTAACACCGTGATCTCTTACTACGTGGTAGAGCTTCCAACGGCTCGCCCGGGTAGAATGATACCACCGCCTTACCTTTTCCTGCCGCCATAACGTCAGTGCTTCCGTTCCGTAAGGTAGCCGGTAAACTTACTTTCCACAAGGCCTAAACATCCTGGCCTCAGGTTGGCGGCG
>DVZN01000061.1:0-19979 GCA_018237365.1 Caria ino melicerta
CTACCCCATCGTACCTGAACTCTATATTTCCAAAGGTGTTAATGTAACACTTAGCTACCTTTGAGTTAGGATCAGCCAAAAACGTTATGTTTATACATAAGCATCGTACAAAAGTAATTTATAATATTGTCACCATAGGTACCGTTTGTATGTATTATAATTCTAACTATCTTACCACAGATATATCGTGTATCATTAAGTTCTAATAAATATAAGTAAGCTTTCAGTGGTAACAGAATTTCAAACATCAGAACTTTCAGAGTTTATTGATTACAAACAATAAAAAAAAACTTTCCTATTTATAAAAATGTTTCCTATTTATAAAGTAGAGAACGACGTGGTGTTGAATGGTTCGCGTATTGCATTTTCGTTTTCATAATAACTTCGAAATGAAATGTCCGATTCGAATGAATTAAAAAGTATTTCAGCTACATAAATACTCTGGAAGGCTTTGCATAAAAATTATACTAAAATACGAATGGGACGAATATTTTTTTTGTATCGATACATACTCGTCCATACATACATCAGTATATTGCAGTCCATTGCTGGATGTGGACTTCCTCCAGGGTATGCCACAGGGCACGATCTCCTGCTGGCCGCTTCCACTATCCAGTTACTACCAGTTGTCCCTTTCAAATCGTCGGACCATCTGGCTGGAGGGCGTCCTACACTACGCTTAATTCGAGAACCCATTTACACCACCGACCATAGGTTCTGCAACAGATGTGATTATCCCACTGCCACTTCAGTTTGCTACACTTCTGAACTATGTCCGTCACTTTGGTCTTGTGTCTATTTGTATCGATAATCTGATTTAATTTTAGAACAATTAAGCTCTTTTGGTGATCACTTCACTAGATCCAAGATGACGATAGTTACGCATATTTAAATTTGGCATACGCATATATAAAAGTGGGTGAGATGGCGGTCAAATGCCAACCTATTTATCACGAGTATATCATCCTACCTATCATCGCTTCTGTGGTCGAGTGGTGCCGGTGTCAGACTTTGACGCGAGAGGTACCAGATTTAATTCCGGGGTCGGGCAACTTTTGCTTTGTGTTTTTTTCAGTTTTTCTGAAAAACTTGACGTTGCCTGGGATCGGATTTGTGTCGTATTGGCGACGGACTTCTCACCCGTCACATCATGGGGCCTAATATAGTCAGCTAATAGTAGGTGCATACTGTCATAACCTTTCCAGAATATATGGGCGTGAAGATATATATTTATTATAAAAAGTATTCTTAATTGGTGTTTGTCCCATAAACTTATTTGTCGGATAACTTTCACAATTGCTTTTCCGAATCATAGAAACTTTTACCTAAAATCGAATTAAGGGTTATTAAAGGTTTGAGTGATGACTTCACAAACCGGGCTTGAATACGATTTGTCGAAAAGTAAAAACTTACCCAATTGTATCAGCAAACACAGTGATACTGTCGTGGACCACATCCCTGCTGTTTGTTCACATCATCACATTAAACCACATCACTTTATTCTCATCACTTCTTAGTCTAATCCATCACTCATTTTTATTAGTCTTCATTGATCATCGGCGATCTGAAAATAAAAATAAAAATGTTATGACTTGATCACAATTCATCGCTTTATAACAATACCGCGATAGTAAAAATTAAGAAGTTTTCAGATAAGGCTAAAAACTGATTATTTTTCAAATATTTTATTAAAATATACATAATAAAACAATTAATTTTTAATATTGAATTATTATTAAGTCTCTTGAAAATTTCATAATTGTTACTAGCGCAGTATTGTTGTATTTAGCAACGAATTTTAAGTTTAAAAAATACTTTGAAAGTTGTGAGCGAGCGTGATGTAGAGAGATGTGTGGCGCTGTGTGTTTTTATCAGGATTTTAGTTGATACAATAGCCTTGTAGATGAGGCCTTACAATAGCTACAAGAGAGAGAACTGTAACATCTGCGGTTTTTTTATCTTTAACCAACAAAATTTCATTAAATTAATTTAGAATACCTAACGACGTAACGAATTGAAATTACCTTAATTTTAATATACTATCATGTACACATACAATTACATTATATTATTACATTGTTAACATTAAAAACAAAAACAAATCCTTTCAAAGACGACGATTATCTCTCACCAACGGTGTTACTCTTTTTCACCATAAAAAAGATACATTTAGGAATGTGTAGATTTTTATATGATATAAATATTTGGGTCAGACGTGGATTGACTATTTAAGTATCTTAATATGACAGATAATTGAAATCTCGTAACTTTTTCAACCTTTTAAGGAAAAGGAGCTTTTCCCTTTTCCTTAATAATCTTTGAAATAAGTTACTTTCGTGAATCATCAACAAAAATGTCAATTCACTTCCAATAGGAATAAAAAATTACAAAAATCATGTTTTAATATTATAATGTAACAACACACCTACAGGGACATTATGTGAACTGAAGATATTATTGATAAAGAAATTCAGGAAACTGACACAAATGTGAAATTGACTGTAAGCTTTAAATTTTCATGAATAAGCCGCTGTACGACTTTTTATAAATTTGACTTTATTTAAACTTTATTCAAAATCCAACCTCTACGGGGGATGCGAAAGAGTAGGTAAGATTATACATTAAAAACAGTTGCATACAGTTACCATACAAATGAACGAAATTAAGGGGACAGGAGTAGTGAGCATTGTCAATATAGTCACATCGACTAACGTATACACACCGTCACAATTAGAAGAACAGAAAAATGGAAAATTTAACTGTCTCAAGCTAAGACACAGAGATCTAGCGAATTTGAACAGTCATTGTAACATTTTGACATTTATAATGTTAAAGTACCTTAATAGTAAAGTAGTAAGTAAAAAGCGTGAAGGTACTTTGTAATGTTCAGAAATCATGGCTACTAAAAAGCAATTGAAGCTGATTATTATCAAATAAAGTAAGTTTAATTAAATTTCAACAGGCATATCATTGTTGTAATGTAATTCCGGGACGAAACTAAAACAATTGTAAATTCACAATCAGTGCTAACGTATCTAAAAACCTGAAATTCTCTACAGATAAAATACTATAAAATGGCACAATCCATCGAACATCTGCTAGTATCGCAACAGCGTTTTTTATCTTTTTATTAACTTCTTTACGGACTCATAAAATGACGTTTATTTATTTTTTATTACTTCACATTTAAATAAATTTTCCATTTTCGGGTATAACATTTATACTTCTACTCCACAGCACTCCACATACTGAATTCATATTCTAAATTAAAATATTTGATGGTTCTGCGAAAGCAATATTTGTTTGAATATTGTAATTTGACTTTGCTCTTGGAACCACATTATTAAATTTATTTTTATTTTGATTTCAGCGGAATCCAGGGAAATTTTGGTGGTGGTTTTTTCATATCCACTAAATTTTGTGTTTTGGAACAGGAACAAATTGACATATTTTAAAAGTAACTTATATAATTAAACTTATTTATAATTACATGATGAAATAATACGAAAAAAAATTGTACATTGTACTAAATATTATTTATGTAGGTAAATTGTATAATTTTGTATGAAATTAAATTGTACTGTTTGAAAAAATTTGTTTTTTTTACTATGGATGTAAACATGAGAAGACATTTTTAATACTAAATCTTTGAAATATTTTACACTGGAAATCATCCGTATTTTTGACACCAAACGGTAAATGGCAGGTTTACCCTGCAATGACAACTAATTAACTACTATTTTCGTTAAAATGAAGCTCATCATTTAACAAAATTGATAGACATAATATTGTATAGGAACGAATTGATATTGAAAAGTGATTTTCTATATTATGGTTCATAGCTATAATAAAAAGATGAAAGAATAATTAAAAATTGTATATTTATAATACTTACGAACGAAAAAACAAAGCCTGCAAATTATTTTATATTAAAAGACAGTGAACGACATGTTAGAAAGCAGTCTCTAAGAGGACAAAGCTAAGGGGAAAAAAGCGTCAAAAAATTTAACAGTTACTCTTTTGAAGACTGGTACTTAATTGCCAATGCCACAAAAATCAGATAGGTACTCAACTTACTGATATTAAAAGTCTTTAAGTGTAAAATTAGCATATTGATGAACTTGCCCCTTTGATCTTCAAATATCTTTTTCCATATTAAACGCTAATTTCATATTTAGGTACCTAACATTGCCTACTAGCAGATTAGATATTTTTTATATTAAAAAGGAAAAAGCAGACGGTTTCATGGACCGTAATGTAGGTCTAATGCAAAAGTTAGCTTACCGGCTATGTTACCCTAAAAACCGGAACACGTCAACGGCAATCTTTGGCATTATAGTGGCTAGAATACCGCTAATGCAAAAGATAATGTAATGAATAAATATGGCTAATAAAAAAAACAAGCAGAGACAGATTGTCAAATCAGTAGAGTCTGATAAACATGAATTATGGTAAGATAAGGAAAAAAATTACCACATGAATATATCATATCAAATTATTGCAAAAAGGTTCTGTTTTTTACCACCTTTAAAAACAGGAGGTTTTATGTTCAACTGGATTTATTATTTATGTATGCTTACTGATTTCTTCGCTAAATAAAGATTGATAAACTGAATTATTTTTTAGCTGGAAGTTTCACTTTCAAGGTGGTTCCACAAAAATTCAAGGAATTTTGATGTCGATTGATTAACAGTTTCATTGCCTTTCATTTACTGATCATTTTTATAAGATTTCTAGGATTGTCAAATAAATTTAACGTTGTAGCTTAACCAGCGAATCAGGCCAACATGGATAATATTTAATGGAAAAATGTCGTGTTTACTGATTTAAAATATTTAACTCCCGTGAGATATATCGAGCGTACTTTTCGCAGCTCGTTAAATGAAGCTCATTGAGTAAAAATGCTACGTTGACGCTATGTATTTTATGGGCATACGCCAAACAGTGAAATGGATGATTAAAACTAATTAAAACATTTTATATACTTTTAAATATGTCGACTGCAGTGTTAAGTGGTGTGTTACTTGACATTTAGTAGATCAGTGATTATACAATCGACTTTCCTGATAGTCCTCTGTGGTGTAACGGCTGTCGCCTGTTAAGACTGCTAGTTGCTCAGATCCCGGGTTCAATTCCCAGGTCGGGCACCCTTTCTTAAAATGTTAATCAGATTATTCTGGGATTGGAATGTGCCCGAAGTGGCGATAGGCTTGCCACCTATCACATCATGCGCCCTAGTACCTTGGCTAATCTACTGAACTTAAGAGTCGTGGAGATACTAGCACACCTCTGCCTACTCCTTTGGGGATAATAGGCGTGAAGGTACTTTTTATATTGTTGATATTATAGGTAGCAATAATAATAAATTTGACAAATCAAATTACACCAATTACACCAAAATTAGCAAATTATTTATTTTGATATAAGTGCTAGTCAACGATACATACTAAATCACTAATACATAGTACTTATTAAATACCAAAATAATAAAAACCCAAACCCAGAAATAAAAAATGTATGTGTTCATCAGACAAACGCCCGCCCCGTCGGGAATCGAACCCGAACCTCGTTGTCCAGCTGGATTTAGCAAAGCGGCGATGCAGTCCTCTCCAGCAAAGTGGCGGTCATAGTTATTATAGGTGCATTACTGTTTTCTATCCGATATGGTAGCGTAAATACAAGACTTTTGCAACCCTAGTCGACTACGGCTAGTCAAACATGAATATTATACATATCAACTGGAATAGGCCTGAATTTCGACACGAGAGGTCCCGGATTCATTCGTGGGTCGGACAACTTGTTGATGAGCTTTTCAGTTTATCTAATAAACATAACTTTGCCTGGAACTGGATTTGTGTCAGATATGGCGACGGACTTGCCACCTATCGTGTCATGGAACCCAATATCGTCGACTAATCATTGGTGCATAGTAGTCAACGATATTATACATAGAAAAACATATATAAATTTATATTTGATATTTTCCAAACGGCTCTTGGTAAAACTTCCACATATTCATATTTTGGAACTTATGAACACTTGTACTGTTTTACAAATCCCTGTTAATTTGATATTATTTATATAGCCTACCGGTTTCGCTTTTACAGCATCATCAGGGCTAACAAAAAACTTAAGTTCATAAGTGTTCATAAGTTCCAAAATATGAGCTAGTATTTAAATAATTAAGCTATATACTATGCCATATATGGCGTTAATAAAAAACTAATAAACTAAGAAAAGAGATAATTAAAAAAGTTTTAAAATTAATATGGAATAATTTTGTGGCGCGTTTTCGAAACAACAATTCTTTTGCTGGTGACATTTAGTTTTACTACAAGTCCGCCATTTTGTTTTATTACAAATCCGCCATTTTGTTTTATTACAAGTTTGCCTTATGGTTTATTTTAGATCCGCCATTATTGTTTTTAAAATTCGCTATTTCGGGTTATAAGTCCACCATTAACAATACGCCATTTTGCATTTCTAAGGCAGCCCACTGTCACTTTAGTTTGCTACACTTCTGAACTATGTCCGTCACTTTGGTCTTTTACCTAAAAATCTCGTTCCGGACATATTCAGTAGATAAAAATATCTGTATCCATCTTTCTTCTAAATTTACATCTCTCAATCTTTCCAGGCCACAGCTTTTTGCCGTTTTTTATTTAAAAAAAAACAGTTATTTTTAGCAAACTGCAATCTGACTACGCTTTACGAGCATTTAGTAACGGATGAGATTTTTTTTTTACTTGGCTTAAAAACTGACAATTGTTAGTTTTGGGCATTATTATTATTAGAAAGACCGTCCTTCCTATTATTGAAACTGATTTATTCTTATTTTTGTGATACGTAACCGTATCCGTAACGTAATGTTTTAGCGTAACCAAATGCGTAACCCTAAGGCGTGTAGCTAACGTAGCGCAAAAACTTGATGTAATACGTAACTAATGTAACTCGTAGCTGGAACGTACCGCTTAATTGAATCATAAAGATAAGGCATAATGATAATTATGATGCATAATATAGTAATGCGTAATTGTTATATGAAGCGTGAACGAAACTTAATATATATTTAGATTATAACGCGTAACGTAACGCTTACGCGTTGTGTAATGTTTAATCATATTATCACGCGTAAATGTAACATAACGCGCAAGCGAAACGTAATACGTAATTTGATAGTTACGTGAAACTTTAACATTAAGCGTAAGCGAAATGCGTATTCAGATTTTAACGCGTAACTGTAACATAACACATACGCAACGTAATGCATAGTCGGATTGTAACGCGTAACGGTAACACAGCTGTATAGCTTATATTATAATACGTAACTGTCTTGTAATCTAACGTGTAATTTATATAACATCGGAAAAAAGGGTAGGCAGAGTACATACTAGTATGCACCCACGATTAGCCGACGATATTAGGTCCCATGACATGAAGGGTGGCAAGTCCGTCGCCAATCGGGCACAAATCCAATCCCAGGCAACGTTGTTTTTCAGACAAACTGAAAAAACTCATACTTAGAACAAGTTATCTGATCCGGGATCTCTCGCGACAAAGTCGAACATTTACTTACTATTTATTACACTCGACCACAGAGGCGAAATATAACATCAATTCCATGTCAAACCGAATAGCGTTCTTAAAACATATCTAGTTTCAATTTGCTAAGGTCAGGCGCATACAACCGGTTCAAAATGTTGCCAGCCTCAAATTTCAGCGACAATTGGTAAATAATCTTCCATTTATTCAATTTGTGATACGTTTTTTTTTTAGTTGTTTTGTAATTATTACTTAAGCTTGCCTTTATATTTACTGTACTAAGTAGAGTCTTGTATGGAAATCTTTTAAACTCGCCCATTAAAACTACCGTCATATTTTTATAGTATAAGATTAGTACTAGCGTCCAAAATGGCGGTTTTATACTTTGCACTATCCTTTAGCAATTTGGATCATTGTTAATACAAACGCTTTTGAAATATAAAATGTTTGGCAACAAAATAAAATTCTATTTTTTAAATAATAGGTGATTAAGCTTCGGTCTATTGCTTTCTCGCTTCCATAGATACTTTCTGTTTGTAAAAAAGCTGGAGCTTCGCTTCTACGCGTCCGACGTAAACGAGTTTCGTCTATTAGTGGCACACCGGAGTTGTGGCCAATAGTACTTGGTTAACTATTTTATGCAATAAAATACTGTTGTGTTATTCACATTGTATATAGAAGTGTATTTTTTAACATTCTCAAATATGAAATCACATACATAATATAATGTTACTAATATGCACTGTTATTTATCATAATATTTCACAATCTATCTTGATATAATATTAAAATCACTTTTACTGTTTTCACTTTAGTTTTGTTGTATTTCTTTATTAACTTGGAAGTAAAAAATATTATATTAATAATAATAATTATTAAAGAATTGTACTGTTTTACATATCAAATAAATAGTCATTTTATAATTGTAATATTAAATCGGATTGGAAATAAGAGTTTATAAAGGCAAGCTTATTTAAAATTCTTTTACTATCGCACATTTAGTTATAGGCAGCTTATTTAACATAGGTTTTTAATAATAAAAATGATAAATGTACGTAATATTTATATATAATAATATAGTTGTAAAGAAATATTATATAAGCCATCTGTAGTGTAGCCATTCTAAAATATATATTTTTGAGTTAGGACGTGTTTATTTATGTTGTAGTTGCGAATTATGATTTAAATAAATACACTTCTTTAGTTTGATACTCGAATCTGGAGAAAAAAAGGATTAGTAAAAAGAGAAAAAAATACATGCATAGTATTTAGGCTGTCTAAGAAAGAGATAGATAGAATACAATTTTTTACTCATGCTACTACATGACTCACTTTTACGTGATAGAGACAAACATACATCTATAGTATTTAGCCTGAGAGTGAGTGAGATAGAATACATTATACATTTTTCACACATAAACAACTAGTAGTGATAGAATGAAAAAGGTCAGTAAAAATAAATAAGTATACATGTACAGGATTTAGCCTGCAAATGACTGAGATAGAATACATTTAATTTTAATTTAATAATTTTTTTCACACATAAACCATAGTAGTGATAAAATGAAAATGTCAGTAAAAAGAGATAAGTATACATCTACAGGATTTAGTCTGTGAGTGAGTGAGATAGAATACATTATACATTTTTTAACACATAAACAACTACTAGTGATAAAATGAAAGAGTGTCAGTAAAAAAATTCACACATAAACATATAATGAAATGTCAGTAAAGAGAGACAAGTATACATATATAGGATTTAGCCTGCAAAAGGGAGATAGAATACATTATACAGGTTGCACATAAAAAACTAGATAACCTGCACACATTGCAAATGTAGTTTTATAGAACTTTCTCATATTACTGTGTCTGAACTGTACCCACACTTTTTTATATTAAAAAGTTGAATCTATACACATAATAAAACTAGCTGTGCCTGTGAATTCGTCCGTGTGGGTTTTAAAAAACATTTCATGAATATTATTTTTTTTGCACGAAACCCTAATTATTTTTCAAAATTAAAAGTAACCTAAGTTGCCCGTTGTAGCATCAGCTATCTGTTAGTGAAAGTCCCTTTAAAATCGGTCCAGCGATTCCAGTGATTACGCGGAACAAACAGACGGACAGACAAAAAGCGTAAAAACCCATTACGGTACCATACGGTAATAACAACGGTTATTTTGGTATAATATGTACCGTGTGTACATACATATGCATTTAGTAAAAAGAACTTATTGTAATATTACAAACCGACACTCCAATTTTATGCATGTGTATGCTATGTCTTTAAACCCAAATAAGGGATTATTAAAATGTTTGTCTGTTTGCATTTATAGAACTAATGAATGGATTTTGTTCGGATCTGATCAGATTGTTCAGTAGTATCTTATAACCTGGTTCACAATTAACTAACTAACTAATGCTAACGATTTACAACCAGTAGTGGTATCACATGGAATAATACACTTCCTGGTTCAAAATTTATGATACTTTTTGTTCAGAGAAAATGTGGCATCTGCAGTTATATATGATTCTATTTAACAGATTATTATACTTAAATATTACTTTTTTATACTGATCACATCCTTGATGTTATAAATACTAAATTAATTTGTCTTTCTGTCTGTTACTCTTTCACGCCAAAAAGCTAAATTAATTTTGATAACATTTAGTATAGATAATAGATAAATATTGCAAGAAAAGAAGTTTATCATTTTTTACACTATGAATCTGTGCTGGCCTAGTGGTAGCGTAGTTGCCTTACCACTTCGACGAATAATGAGGCTCGGGTTCGATTCCCGACAGGAGTAGGACTTTGTGTGATGAACATAAATGTTCACATTTCTGGGTCTGGGTGTTTATTAAATTTATTCTGGTATTTATATATGTATATCTATGTATAATATAGTTGACTTACACCTACAACACAAGCAAATAATTTGCTTACTTTGGGGTTAGATCAATATGTGTGATTTGTTCAGGGATATTTATATTTTTTATATTTAGACACTTGATGTAAATAATAATTATTATTCTCTACAGTACAAGGGTGGTGTAAAAATGTTCTTTAGTACATGAGTAAAGCCGTGAATAACTCATATATAAGTTAGAATGTATACATTAAAATATATAAAATTTGTGGATGGCCATTCAATAGTTTTCACTATTGTAATTTGTGATTAATTTAAGTTATAATAACGATTCCTTTAACCGTGCCTTTTTATTAGTAAGTGTGCCCGTATAATTAATTATTATTTTCATTATAAAGTAAACGATAGTGGGAAATAAAATAAAAAATCGTATATTATTAGTAATTAGTTTAAGGATACGCTATTATTATCTCAAAGTATATTCAAAACATTATTAAATTATAAAGTACATGGGTTTTCATTGTTTACAAATGTCTACTATTAATATCTATTTAAGAGTTTGGTTTAAAATAGCCGAGGATCACTGGGACCTTGGTAGATTTTTTAGGGTTTCGTAGCCAAATGGCAAAATCAAAATCCTTAAATTTCATGTCCTATATTTCTGTAAGTCACAGTCATTTTACTCGGAGATTATGGGCATTGTATGGTTGAAATTCGGAAGATAAGTGTATTCTATGAATTGCTACAAAATAATGTAGGTATGATTTTGAATAATATTTTTGTAACTGATGGATGAAATGCCTGATAGAGCATAGCCGTGCGAGGTGTCATTAGATTGATCTTTTAAAATAGTTTGGTAGTTTCTAAGGCAGTTTTTTGTTTATATAAGTACTTTGTGAAATATTCGCTCTTAGAGTGGTAAAAAGTGTGTCCCCTCATTAACTTTTGAATTACAGAGGGAAAATTATAAAAAAATATAGGATTGTTGAATTCAATAAAAACGTTAAACAAAAATTGGTTTGAACAAAAACGATTCGATGGTTCAAGAGATATAGAATTATTTTGATGAAATATCTTATGAATTGGGATCAACGCCAGCGCGCATAACGCGGACGGTCGGTGGTCCTATACTGATGGTGGTGGTAAAACATTATTTGTTTGCTCCTACGAAACCCTTCATAGGCGATTATGATTCGCTCTTAGCCATGTTTTAAGTATGTGTCCCTCAAGGCCTCTTAGAACTGAAATATATCTTGAAATTAATCAGCTTCTGAATTTGTGGATCCTGTATCTGCTCTCCCAGATATTAGGTTTTTATTTGACTAAGCGCAGAGAGTCACAGAGCACTCGCTGTATTGTCAAAATCTACAGAAGTTGTCTCCGTTAGGTTTTTTATAGTATTGGACGGCAAATAAGCAGACGGATTTTTAGATGGTAAGAAATTCACGCCGCCTATAGACACTAAAGGTGGTAATGGTGCGTTGCTAACGTAAGGCCGGGATGTTAGGCCTCGTGCAAAAGTAAGTTTACCGGCAACCTTACACGACAATTGCACGCACTGAGGTTATGGCGGCAGCAATAGGTAAGCGGTGGTACCATTCCACCTGGGCGAACCGCTGCAAAGCTTTAGTAATTAGTTGATTCGTTCACGAGTGACTGCTTTGCTCTGTATTTTTTTTTTCTAGAATGGAAACTAGATCGATTTATCGCCTCCAAAATCCTCTGCATATTAAATTTAATGAAAATCGTTGGAGCCGTTCTCAATATTCAGATTTTATATGTAACAAGAATTGCTCCTATAAATGGTCACACTATAAAATATATCTAAGTATATTAATTTGTATGAATTCTAATAATTTTCCTTACTAATACTTGACTTTTGAGAATCTAATATATGACGAAACTAAACTTGATACGGGCAAAGGGTAATGTTACACTATGGTGTAACAGGCGGACGGGTAATTTTATTGATATGTAAGTGTCTGATATGTAAGTCTATAATTTTCTGTCTAATAAAAATAGTAGTGTTTTGATTATAACATGTGAAGGTATATATTATTCAGTTTATTTGACTTATTATTATTTCAAATGTGATGATAGTATATGTAATAATAATAAATCAATATTGTGTATAAAAGAAGTTCTTTGTAAAAATCATTGTCACATTGCATAAATTTGGATTTATTCGAATGAAGAAAATTTAAGTGATATGTCATCTTTGTAATTACATTGTAATTCCGAATGCTCGCCGAGCATTCGCACACTATAGTGTTTCGTTATCCTAGAGTTTCTGTAAGTAACTCTATATAATTTTAAAATAAAATATATTATTTAAGAAATAATAGGTTTGCACGATAAAATAAACCTCATAGCTTTTACGAACTTTCGTTGTATGGATAAGCACCTTTATGTAGTGGCGATTAATTAAAAACTTACTTTTGCACGAGGGCTAATAGTACAAGCTAGTGACAGATTTACATGACCAAGCTCATACAAGCAGTAATGATTGGAGAATGAGTGGCGGTAGTCTCACGTCATCGTCATTTTTGTGTAGGTAATGATTTTGAGATTTTTTTCTGTTACAAGAAGATTTTCAATAATATTCGTAAAAATATATCTACCATCGTCAAATTATAAAGGTGTTTGTCCATTTACGCTGTTGTTATTAAACTATTTTTTAATTTTGTTAGTTAGGCCCAATTTGTGTTTTTCATTTTAAATCAAAGACTCTTTGCCTTTGCCGACTTCTAACTCGCAGGAATTTTACGTTCTTTAGAAGAGAGGCGAAATATTAAAAATAGTAATAACTTAATTTGACCTCCAGTTAATAAAATTAATTTCGAAATCGCATTACCTATCTTTTCTATTTTTTGACCACAATTTATCCATCCGATATTTGTTATTGGATGGATAAATTGGCCACAGGAAAAAAAATTTTATTCGTAAATCGATATCTAATTTTGGACTCGATGAGAAATAGAAAATCGATTATAATATCAATGCCTTAATATATGTTTACACTAGTATTGTGTAACTGTATTGAAAATTGAACCTTTTCTATGCAAAATTTAATTTATTAACTACTTTTATAGTATACAGAAAAAAGAAAAATCAACTTCTAATCTGTTTCACTTTTTTAAATATCCAGATGTCCGCGTTCCAGAGTTTGAGTTTTTGAAAAAATGCGGACATCCGGAGCGATCTATAAATAATGGTAGCAAAAAAGTATTTCATGTAACGTTATTATTAAATCCTATTTTAATTATTTTTTCTTTAAAAAATATTGTATTCAATACTATTTTAATACAAGATTTAAAAAGGATTATTTATGGTTTTATATAAGCAAGTGTTGGTGATTTTGAAAAGATTTTGAAAACCTCTACTAGGTTTAAAAAGAAAAAACAAGACAGGCGTAAACTTGTTTTTCATATCAAAGAGCTTTACTCTTATCAGTGAAGCAATCTCCATACTCCATCTCCAGGAGAGAGAGCTCTCCTTTATCTGGTTCAAGTACGTGAACTTAAAGTATCATTTTTTCAAAGAAAAATATAAATGAGGCATGAACTTCTAAAAATTATAAAACGGTTTAATAATAAGAGCGTATAAAATCAAATGGTTAAGTTTTATAGGTCCTACAATGTGGGCTATCTTCGTAGAGGAGTTATAGATAGAACACGGGAGTCAAGACTTCAGATGTCTCTCAATTATAAAGAAAGAGAAGATCATGATACCCTATCTATCTTTTGCTTACCACTCACACATTCGCAATTAGTGTGAAAAGGTGTTTTGTTACTATATACTTTATTGATAGGGTTCAGTAATCTCTCCTTACCAGTCGTTTCTGCTGTATAAAGCCGTATGTCTCTCGTACTCTATATATAATATCTCTATGGTTATCTTAGATCTCATGCTTACTGTTGATGGATTATGATTGTATATCTATGGAATGGTATATATTGGCATGGTCAAATCTGTATTTAAAATTTGTTTTATTGTTTTGGGTCTAGCAATAAGATACTCCTCTATTTGTTTAATGTACACTCACAAAAATCAGTATGTAGTAAGTATAAAGATGCTCGAGTATTTTGATACTTTACTTTTTATATGTAATGGTGGGAAATGCCAACCAGAAATGAAATAAACATAAAATTAAAACCCTATTAATAATATGTTCGGAAAAATAAAAATAAATAAATATTGGTTTAGACTTAGTTTAAATGCATTGTTCTATTAAATATTGATGAGTTAATCTTTTTTTAAAATGTGTAGTGGGTATCGGAAAATTCGGTAGTGTTTAATTCTGTAAATACATTGACATAAAATAACTACTTATAATCCTGTGCAGAAAGTTTCCATGACTAAATTTTGCCCACGCTATAACTAGGCAGACTTTTTGTTGACGTACTGGAATTGCTATAATGAACCATATTTAGTTATTTATACGGATAACTAAGTATGTTTTATACTTGGATTAAGGATATACGGATTTATACTTTCGATTTTATTTGTCGATATTTCGGTCCAGTTTTAAATAACATAGTCACTACGTTAAAGTACACGACGATATAAGTTTATAATCTGTATAGTAATATGAGCCATCCCAAACAAGTGAAATTGCACATTATTGTGACCTAATAATGTCATAATTGTCAATTTTTTTTACATAACTAACGTAAAGATATATACAGTTTGCCATCTGGAAATATTTATATGAACTTAAGCTATTGTGAGTATGGTTATTTTATGTCAATTTAGTTTGAATATTATATATTTTTTATACTTAAGTATATATTTAAAAAATGCTCGAGCAAAAAATACAATACAGTAATACCCCGGACTTACACCATAGGTGGGATTGGGAAATGATCGCGTAAATCCAATTCGGATAAGTCAGTATATGATTTCGCATATATAGTAAGCATCCTGTCAGTAAATAAGAAATAAATAAAAAATATATTGTTGCTATTGGTAATTTTGACTAATCCAAAAATACTTTAATTCGTCATTAACGTGGGGGAAGTAAGTCTATAAATTGATAATCAAGTGTTATTTATCGATCACACAAAAGCTTATCGACGATATTTACAAATCGTGTAGCTCCGGGGTCGCGTAATTCGGGGTAGCGTAAGTCGAGATATTACTGTATTGTATTTATAGATAATCACACTGCGGCCAACCAGAAAATGCGATCCTGAAAGCTGTCTGAAACGTATTACGAATGTCAAAACTGACATTTTGACATTTGTTCTACGTAACTGACAGCTATCAAAATTTTATTTTCTGGTTGTTGCAGTATAAGTATCTAGTAAGGCATGGGTGACCCACTTAATTGTCTAATGTGATTTTGATTATAAATTGTGAATACCAAAAATTATAATTTCGGTGACTATTTGTGAAGATTTGACCAAAGGTGCGTAGTTAAGTCAGACTGTGTATAGCTGTTTGTATATTCGCTATTATATTCATATTGTATTAATAAATTCGCTTGTTTCAATTATTTGTTGTTTATTTTTGTTATAGCTTCCTTCCAATGTTATTTTAATTTTAACCCCGTGCTAAATATCACTAGCACTGTGACCTTTGAATAAGTGGTAAAGATTCGCGATGGCACACCCGGGTATCACCGCCTCACCTAAAGGCGCATTTTCAGTCGATTATAATTATATTATGAATGTGGATAATTTATATAAAATATTGGAAGGCAAACAAGCTAACGGATTTCATGATAGTAAGAAACTCACGCTGCCTATACACACCAAAATGGTGCATTGCAAATCTGAGGCCGGGATGTTAGGCCTTGTGCAAACGTAAGTTAACCGACTACCTCCAAACCGAACACGTCAACGGCAAGCACTGACGTCATGGTAGCAGAAATGGCAAGGCGGTGGTACCATTCCACCTGGGCGAGCCACTGCGCAGCTCTACCACCTAGTAAGGGATCACAGTGTTAGTGAAGGTAAGCTTTTAAGAACTGCCTGGCAGGAAGGCAGGTATAACTCTCATGCGGGACGTAGAAAAAAATACCGAATTCTGATTTTATGGCACACGTTACAAAAATCTCCCGTACCCCGAATGCGGCCAAGAACGAATTATGAAAATGGCACTCGACACTGGCTAGTTACAAGAGACTTGGCGTAAAAATATGTACAAGACAAACCGTACCTACGTCAAAACTTCATTTTCTATTATCTAACGTGAAATATAAAAATGCATTGACTGTTGATTTTGAAATTTCACCAGTTGAAGTTGGCTGGTTGAAATAGACTGATGCACCACATTAATGTGCCATACATTTAAATTTCGATTTTTATTAAATATGTTTAAGAGCGCACGCCAGCAAACTGTTTCGCAGTTTGGCGAAACTATGTATTGTTATACATTTGTAAGATTTTTAGAGAAATAAATTAAAAAAAATCTCGATTTTTTGTACTTTCATCTCTATAGATTTTAGTTGGAGATTTTTATTTGACAACTGACATGAGATTTCATTAGTTGTCAATATCAATTACCAACCAGTGCTACCAGTTGTTGGGAAATCCCTAATTTGCAGGGAAGTGAGCGTATGAGTGAGTGAATCTAATCAAAATCGATCGATCAATGCGAAAATATGGCAAAAATAATGAACAAATAAAATAGGGGCTATTAAATATTTTAATAAGTAAGGCGGATTTCACATTGCTGCCGGTGCGACGGAAAGTTGATTACACTTTCAACGCACGGAGTCGTGGTGGCAGTAAGATATTATACTGTGTGGTTTTTGTATACAAATTAAGATTTTTCAATAGGTTAAATCCGCATCGCTACACAACGGATAGTTGTCTGATGCAGTGTGAAATTCGTTCTTCCTCCTCCGTTTGAAGTTCCTCCGTTTGAAGTAGTGTGGTTGGTAATTGGCATAGATGTAAGAGTAATTTTATGTTTTAAAAAATATATATCTAGTATTTTATTAAAATGCTAGTAGTATATCAAACAAATTTATAATATTTAAATATATTTATATATAAACATACGAATGATATTATTTCGGGGAATTTGTGGGGAATGAATGTAGTAGAAACGGAGAATTTGGAGAATTAGCTACATAGATATGGGGAATCCAGGATTTTTTATTGGCATCACTGTTATCAATGTCAAATGTAATTTTTGTTTAGATTTACTAAAAACATTATGAAATTAAAATTACTGAATAATGAATACCGAAACCGAATGTGTTTGTAGCTAAATTGCAATGGCCGTGAAATATTTTAAAAATTCTCAGTAATTAATAACTTTCTAAATTAACAGTGTAAACAATTGAATAAATTGTATATAATCAAAGTAAATGATAAGTTACCATGACTTCTTTTTTGTTTCTTAGTATCTGGTGGTATCTTTATTATTATTGTTTAGGTCAGCAAATCCAAAGTGATGGAATTGTATTTAATTACAATAACACGTAAGTACTATACGATTATTTCAGACGTACGATTTAGCGTATAATTATATTCTTGTGATGAAAATGTTTAATATCCGATTTTTCTAGTTTCCGGATTTTACCGTAAGAATATAGTGTTCGGGTGGCTTACCATGATACCTATTATTAATATTATTTCAGTGATATAAATTTACAACTCGGAAAGACGACCTTATGGCGTACGACAATAACAGGAAAAAACTTAATAAAATTGTCTTTTTGTTAAATGTATTATCTATACATACATACATACATACATGAAGATACATATAATAAAAGTGTAGAAGAGTGAATTCTGTACATTAAAAATATTTTAATAAAAAAAAAAACATTCCTGACAACTAAAAATGGGCATACATATGTTGAGATTTTCAGAATTTTTGTCTGTCTGTCTGTACCCCGGCCACGATTCACACTGAATCTACTGGTCCGATTGTAACAAAATTGGGGTGGCGCATACTTTACGATCTGAGGAAAGTTATATGATTCTTTTTATCCCGTTAACTTAAAGGGAATCCGTTTGTCTGTTAACTTCCTATGGGAGAGGGCAAAAATACGTGTAAAATAAATGTAAAATTGACCATAATTCAATAATGTGTAGTCTGATTTCATTTATTCTTTTTTGTTTGTAAGATGGGGTGAGGAGAGGTAGAGGTAGTAGAGGTAGGTAGTGGGGGGAGGGGCGTGGTGGGGACTTGTGGGCAGGCTGGGAAGGGATGAAATGGTGATGGTGGTGGGGTGGTGGCGATGGTGATGGTGGGAAAGGTGGTGGTGGGGACCTCAATCCCCACCACTTCTAACTAGTCGCTACTCTCCTCCATGGTATTGCGTGAGTATGGGTGAGGTGGAATCGAGTGAAGTGAAGTCAAATGACATTGAAAAAAGTTTGTTAAAAATGAAAACACGTGCAAAGCCATGTGCAACAGCTAGTATATACATACATAGATATTTTCACGCCAAGTCCCTTACGGGTTAGGCAGAGAGTATCAAGTGCCAAGTGTCACGACTCCTACATACTTGCCTAGCTTCCTCCAAATTCGTTACTCTCTTTATACATACACGCCGGTTTCGGAGACTTGACCCTACCCTCGGATAATACACGGGCGATTTGGTATATCAGCTTATACCTCGATATATGATTAATTAGAATTAATTAATAACAGCGTCATGTCATTTATTAAACAAAAGATAAACACTGCGATTGTAAGTTAGAAAGCTATTTATGCGCGTGAGTTTCTCACAAAGACGCCTCGAGACTATCGAAAAGCTTTGAGCCCATAAACAAAAGGCAGGTGTTTATTTCCTAAGGCGCTTCTGTCTAACTTAGTAACAATTGACGCTAACTTAGCGCTTTCTTTGTAAGACTAATAGAACCCTTATTTTTTTTACACGTCGAGATTTTAAGTCAAAATATCACCAGAAAAATGGGATGTTAATCCGAATAACAATATCTCATTTTTATGCTGATATTTTGACATAAAATAAAACATATGGAACGTCAATCGAGCTGATATCTACGTTAATTTAATTGTAAATTAACAAAATAAAAAATCAACTTTTTATTTTTTGTCATTGTGTCTAAATTATTTTTTTTTAATTTAAAATATAAATTAATTTTTATGTATTTTTTTTAATAAAAAGAAAAAAAAACTGTGATTTAGAAGAAAAAAAATGTTTATTTGCTATCTTTATATTTATTAATGAATAAAATACTCGTCAATCACTGACACTAACAATTTTTGAGATTCGCCCCATGTCTACCAACCACGTTCGTATTTAGTGTCAGTGATTGGTAAGTATTTTAATCATCGGTGATATCGAAATCACCGCTGAATGTTCAATAATAGCACCCAAGAGAACTATTCTTCGCTGTCTTATACTGTAAAAAGAAATAAAGCGCTATAAATGCTTTAAACACATTACAATTTTACAAATAATCAGATGTAACTTCGGATGGATGTTTTATACCTACGTTATCTTGTTTTGATAAGAGATGGAAGTGTAGTGAGTTAGGTAACATCTAAGTTGAGCAAGTTTAATAGTCAATATATTTTATTCAAAGTAGGATTTACAAATCACTTTTTGAACGTCATAAATTTAAGTTTTAGGTTTAA
>DVZN01000062.1:0-19887 GCA_018237365.1 Caria ino melicerta
GAACTTTGTAAACCTTGCAGGTTTGTACGGAACCCTCGGTGCGCGAGTCCGACTCGCACTTGGCCGGTTTTTATAGTATTTTGGCGAGTTTTAGCGAGATCGCAACTAGACATGTGCGCGGCTTTATTCATAAATTCATTATTTCGTTTAGATGCAGAGTGAAGTGACCAACATTTGTGGCATTTTGTGTTATTTTGTTCAGTGAACGTGCAGAATGAAGAATTCGTGAAAAATCAGTGCATCGTGTGTTTTCTCTTTGCAACCAAAACTCTCTCGAAAAGCTTAGGCAAGCTTGCCACCTCCTTGCCTGGCACCAAGACGGACTGACTGTGACGACTTACAATGACATAACGACACAAAGACTGTGTTAATATGAAAATTTGAAGAATATCAATGAAAAAGACTATAATATGAAGAAAATAATAAAACGGCAGACTAGGCTGTATGGACTGAGATCTTTTGCCTTTCCCTGAAAGGGATAATTTAAGAAAAAAAATGAAGAAAATAATTCACCAAGAGATAATAATTTTGTGAAAGAATTATTATTACTGTATTCTGTAAATTTGTGTGTTAAATATAAGTAGGTAATATAATTTAGGACATTTTTACTTGTTCAATGTCAAACTAAACTTCATTCTTCAAAGTTTGAGGGGTTTGGGGAAAGGTAACCTATATTAGGCAATTTAAAAATAAAATTAAAATATATTTTTTAAAGGCTTCATTTGTGTTTACTACTAGTTTTTGAAAATCAATATGCCTCGAAAACCGTGCTATTGGACACGTCAATTAGAGTTGGATTTAGTGGAGTTTGTAAAACAGCGGGAATTTATCTGGAAGCCGGTAGGAAATACAAATCATCACATACAACAGAAATACCGGGCTTATGCCGAGTTTGCAGCAAATTTGGGGACTGGTTTTACTGGTACGTTTTTTGTTTTTTAAGTTAAATTCAAAGTTAATCTGTTAGTCAGTATTTATTTTGATAATTAGCCCTTTACCAGGCGACGGATAAATCCTATAGTAATTCGTACTGTTCCTGCTGCCAAAATACCTGAAAAAAAGTTGTCAAAAACCATATGAGTCTTTCGTGGTAAATTCTCTCCAAGTTTCTTTTCCAAGTTCCAAGTCTTTGCCTGTATAAATATCTTACTGATACATATATCCAGTCTTGGAATCGGAACCGCACCATGCCGTAACCTTCTTTTGAAGGGTTAAAGCAAAATTAATGCGTAAGAAAATATTTATTAACAAGTTATTTGTTTATTGCAGAAAATATTAAAACCTAGTAATAAAAACTCTTGAAAATAAAATCAATAAAAGTGTTTCCTTTCCTAATAAATTCAACAGTTACTATATCACATCACAGCTTAGAATCTTACGCATATTAATAGTAGTATCAAACAAAACAATATTTTAGAATATTTTTCCTTTGCTTATACCAAAACATTAATACTTAATCTGTTAAGACTGAAGGAAACTTAATAATTTTTAGTAATAAAAAATTATAATTTTCACATTGTTCAAATATTTTATTTTATATATTCAAGTAACAAGCAGAATTAGAACAGGAGTATTTTACTTTTTACAATTTTAAATAGGTAATTCAAAAAATACAATCAAAGAGGTTGCATATCTTCAACACTGCCCCTTACTCAAAGCACGTATAAAAAACACAAACTCAATAATATCAATATATCATAAAGATTAGTACATCACCTTAATATACCTGTAAAATTTGTTTTGTATTCGTTCTAATGCATATTCGTATGTTACGTAATGAATGAATATTCAGGAATATTACACTCTGACTCATTGAAATCAGGTTATATATGATGATGTGGATCAGTATCTCTCTCAGGTGCCACTGTTTCTAAAATTTCTGAATCAGTATATGAAATATCAGGTGTAACATAATTTTCATTAACTGATTCACCAATGTTCTCATCAGGAGTATTATAAATTTGAACATCAACAGTGTTTATTGTTTCATTAACCTTCAAGCGGGCGCGCAGTCATTTGTAACAGGAGCGGGCGCGCGTAACCGAAAAGACCTATTGAATGAATACGAGAAATAAAGCACAAATTATATCATAATCATTTATTTTTTTGTACGCAGATATATTATCATCAGTCTTCACAGTCTAATTAGTCAAAACAAGTAATTAAAATTATGAAAAAGAAACAATTATCGAATAAAGTAACATAACTTAAATATTCTTAGGACCAAAACAAAAAATAGGAACATATTACCTCTTTTACACACTTCAAACTAGTTTATACACCTAGTCAAACAATAAAAATTACAAAATAAGAATAAAAAACAATTAGCTTTGATTTAGTCTTTGTCAGTATCAGTTTTTTCGTCCAAATAAGATTGATTGCAGATAAATGTTGTATGGCTTCTGCAAATATTTTTCATACATGACTTACATTGCGTCTTTGATTGCCTCCTCTTTTTAGCTGGGCATATTTTACAGGTTCCTCTGGAAGTGCCAGAACTACCTGCTTCTGTATCAGCACCATCAACCTCCATTTGCAAATGCTCCCTTATGTTTCTTTTTAATTTTTTTGGGAGGCCTAATATCGTTGCTCTTCTTTGGACGTACTCTTTTGTCAATTCAATGCCTAATGCCCGTAAATACATTCGCCTTTTCCGTATAGACACATTATTTGCCCTCAATATCACGATAGCATTTATTCCTGCAATATCCAGAAGATGGAAGAACAGTGTCAATGGCCATCTATTATTCTTCCTTGAAACCGAATACATTTTTACTTTTTTGTCGACTTCATCGACACCCCCCTTAGTTTTATTATAAAAAGTTATGATACTGGGTTTGCGCTTTTCATTTGTGCTTTCATCAATTTTAGCAGCACAATGAAGTGATGATATTAGAACTACAGATCTGTTCTTTTTAGGCACGTAAGATACAAGTGTAGCTGTATCAGAAAATCCAAATTGACTTGAATATTCAGGTCGTTTTTTATCTAAAAAATAAGGAGGTATTTCTTTCTTGTTTTTACGCATAGTACCCACAACAGAAATCTTATAATCCTTGGCTAAATCGTAGATCAGCGGCACACTGGTGTACCAATTGTCGATTGTAAGGTTTCTTCCAGTGCCAGAAATTGGTGTAATTAGCCTCTTCACGACGTCTGCCGCAGCATTACTCAACTGGTATGGGCCTTCAGGCTGCTTGCCAGCATAAAGTTCAATATTGAGGACGTAAAACGTAGTAGCATCTACAAGTGGATAAAGTTTTATCCTGTATTTGTCGGGCTTAGATTTCATGTACTGTCGAAAAGGACATTTTCCTCGAAAACCTACCATCATCTCATCGATTACAACGTTTTCTCCCACTGAATACGGTGAAAGACAGTTTTGTGTAAACATATCTAAAACTTCTCTTATTGGCGCAGCTTTATCTAGAGTACGACGAGCTGGTCGCGTAGTAGTATTATCAAACCGCAATGAATTCAGTAGAAATTTTACTCTTTTCACTGACATAGTAGTAAGAAAAATAGGAATACCTGTCCCATCACTGGCATATAAATCTTCTAAATTGGCATGTGATGTCTTCAAGGAACCCGCTATGTACAACAATCCGAAAAGTGCTCGAATTTCCACCACATCTGTCGGCTTGCAGTCACGTATTCTATTATACGACGGCGCTTTTTTTTTAATAAATTCGTTGGTATGTCTAACAACTTTTGCAATAATATTCTCTGAAATGAATAAACTCCAGGCTTCCATAAATGTTGTCACCCCCACACCATTTCTACGAGTACCCGCATCTTCCGTGAGAATATTTTGCACTTGACGCCTTACTCTGTTATTGTTAGATTTTTGCCACTTCGTAACTTTATCGCGCCCTGTAAAACAGCTATTTATTTCCGAAAGTGGCAGATTATCCTCATCTGAGTCCGAGCAGTATGATTCCTCATCAGATTGATGCTCCTCTGAAACGATGTGGTCGGAAGTTTCAGAGCCTTGGTCGCTGAGCTCTGAGTCAGACTCTTCTTCATCTTCTCTTTGTATTTGCTCGATTATTGCACTTTGTGATAACAGTAAACGACTCATTTTATAAAAAAAACAACAAAACTCCGAGATAATAAGATAATATTGAGCGACGACCGAAGAACTACGACGAGCGCGTAATTTGTCCATGTGGCATTAAGCGTCGCGCGTAACTTTTTCGACGACAGGCGCGTGTAGTCTTTTCGACGACTGCGGCCGAACTAAAACAATCAGTGTTGCCAGTAGCAGATAGTCAAAAGTAACACGCACGACACTGACCAAAAGGCAAAAAGAAACATTTTGTCGAAAAAAGTAACATTACCTTTTTTTACTGTGGAAACTGGCGAAATACGTTATTATGGCAATTTATTTATAAAATAAAACTTAAATAGGTTCCTTGACCCTTTTATTAAACGTAAAAATTCGTACAAGCCGTGCAACAACAGATTAGTATCGATTGGCGACTAACTTCACTTCAGTTTTGTATTCTGTGTGTATAAGTTAGAAAGGGATGGCGATACTTAATTGCGAGCTAGATCATACTAATATGTTTTTGCACGGCTTGTAATAGGCAACTGTTCATCGAATAATCGATTGGCAATGCTGAAAAACAACAATCATCCGCATCACATCTAAGTAATATACCAACCAATTTAGGAATGTCGTTCAATCAATACTAACCTGCTTTGTCATCAATTAATACAAAAAACTAAAAAAGGTTTCTTGTCTCTTTTATAAAACTTAAAAAAATCGTAATAATTGTTTGTTGATCGAATAATCGACTGGTGATGCTAAAAAAGAAACATATAGTCAATGATGTGTGTTAAATTAAATATACCAACCAATCTAAAGATGTCTTTCAATACCAACCTGATTCATCGTCAATGAATAAATTTTCGACGTCACTGTGATTCACATACACAATGATAGAGGTAATCAAATAATTTTAGCTTAAAATAGAGAGAACTAATTGGAACTGGTGGAACCTGAAAAAAAGGGTTTATATTAGATTAGCATCGTAGTTATGAAAAATTTTTGCATATAACTTTTTGATATTTCATGAGGTTAATATTGAGTAAATTAGTTTAATAATAGTACCTGCACCAGTCTTGCTATATGCTATTTTTGCATGCATCATTCTTTTTGAAGGCTCAAATTTTATGGCATTTTGTATGTTTGTTTTTGTTGCCATCAAAGAAGAAATAGTTTCAGTGTTCAGTCTGTTCCGGTTATCGCATTTTATTAATTTGAGCTGGCTGAAAATTCTTTCCACGCTAGCATTGGAAAAAGGCAAAACAAGCAAAAGCCCGACAATCTTTTTTAAATTTGGGAACATTTCAGTATTGTTCACATCCTTCAGCTTTAAAATTCGTCTCCAATATTCTTCCACTTCCAGATTTTGGAACAAACCTAAATCATTGTGGTCCAGGAAAGCATGGTTTTTCCATTCTTTTTGAAGCTCTACTTCATTTACATCCTCTTTAACATTTGGGAATCTCTTCAAAACATTTGACAAATCTTTTACTTCGAATTTTTGAGCAACGCTTGGTTCAATCAGCTCTATAATACCGTATAACGGGTCAGAAAAATCAAAACGTTGTACGATTTGTTTTATGGTTTCAATATAAAAGTTGAGACAAGTTCTCTTGAAGTCTGTTATTACCGTTTTTGGTTCTGGTATTTCTTTTGAAAGTTCATCAATGGATGACTGCGCAGCTACACCTAAATATATTTTTTCAAGGGGCACAAAAAATCTTGGGTTGGCGTATTCTATTTTATATGCATCGGTTGTTTTGCAATAATTGAAATCCATGTAATTGCTGGCTATGGTTTTTATTAGCTTATGCGTTTCTGGTTTGAGCTGATGGAGCAATGGCTTTTCAGATTGGAACAATCTGTTAAAATCATTAAATTGTTCCAATACATAGGACATAAATTCCAAATAAATTTTTGTTAGCTTGTTGTCAAGAACGCCAATTATGTCTTCAGTTATTTTGCTGGGGTCTTCCAATACTTCGAGTCTGAAATATTCGGAGAGAACATCGTATTGTTCGAGGACCCGTTTCACGCAAGCTTCTAGAGACAACCATCTTGTGACTGAAGGACTTAATATTTTGTGGACTTCGACGTTAAAAAATAACTGAAATTCCTTGAGTTTTTCTTGCCGGAGTGTGCTGCGGTTGAAGTGTGCGCCGACATTTCTTAAAAAGTCCTCAACAAATCTTGGCAGCTTGAGACATGCTTTGGAGGCCACGAGATGTATCATGTGGCAGCTACACTTGACACATGCAATGTGTGGTACGCGTTGCTTTAAATGACTGAATACCGAATTGTGTTCTCCAACCATACTGTTTGTTGTATCAGAAGCAAAGCCAACAAAGTTTTTTAATGGAATTTGTCTATTAGTAAGCCAATTTAATAAATCATCTGTGAGGTCTTTGGCTTTTCCCGAAGTAACTTCATATATGTCAAGGAATTGACTACGAACCACGAATTCATCCTCATCAAAAAATATCACTGCCAGTGCACATTGTTTCTTAACACTGATATCTGTCGTTTCATCCATTATTATACTGAATTCCGTTTTTTTGAGTTTTTGTACTAGTTCATCTGTTAGTATTGGACCAAGTACAGTTTTAACGATGTTCGTAGCTTTTGTTCTTCCTAAATTGACCGATTTGATTATTGCTGAATCAGGAAATGTGTTAGCCAAAAACGGTATTAAGTCATCTGACAACATCAAAGGCAAATTATGTTCAGCGAGAAAAGCACATAATTTAAGTTCAGCTCTTTTCTTTAGCTCTTCTTCCTTTTTCGGTCTAAACGCTTCATCTATTGATGTTGTTTTGTTGATAGCGTTAACATTTTGTTTATGTTTTGTGGTATTTAGATGCTTTACAAGAGCAGGCCTATGGTTCAGTATATTACAATTACAAATTTTACAAAAGGCAGTAATTGAGCCAGCTTGTTGTTCCCGTTTTGATATCCAATTTTTGAATGCACTGTCCACGAGCCATTTTTCGTTAAAATTATATTTATAAGTTTGCTTGTTCTTTTTTTCGGGAGGTGCCTCTTCGGAAGGTGCCTCATCGGGAGGTGCCTCTTCTATATTTTCTGTGTCGTCTTTTTCTTTTGAAGTCGAGGGTTTAGCCGTTAAAAACCTCTTCATTTTCTTTAGATACATGTTAATTTTGTGGACAAGTAAAAGCAGCAGCCCAACATGCATCATTCCATTCATCATAAAAAGAGAGATAGACAACATTAGTGCGTTAAAAACAAGACAAAAATCATGCATCCCTAAAAAATTTTAGGAATATCTACTTATTGTAATTATTAGGGTGTTGTTATTGTAATTATTAACGACTATGTTTAGTAATAAAAATTACGACACATTGCTATAGAAAATTATAAAAGCAATAAAAAAAGATTTAGATTCATATTTCTACAATTTGAGATTTTTTCTGGGATCTGGCAACCCGCTAAAAATGGCAGTGACGTGACGTGACGCGGCGCGGCGCGGCGAAGTAAAACAATTTAAATCTCTTATATTTTGCTATCTATTGGAATACCTTGTCCTTTCATAAATAAAGCAGAGTCAATTAAAAAAGATATCCGCTAATCATAAAAACTTGACATTGGCGGAATCTATGGAAAACGCCAGCAAATCAAATATTGAATTTAATTATATTTTTCAGGAGAATATGAGTGGAGTTGTTATGTTAGAATTAACTTATCCTGGTGCCTCCGTCTCATCTTTATTATACGGGCTGTTTCTGCAGTCAAACATAAAAAAATCGTCACTTTGAATCGAAATTACTGACATGATGGCGTTTTTTGGTTTATTTTTTGGACACTCATTCATTTACTTAGCGAGAAATAAATATTGCATTTCTATGCTTTATAATAAATGGGAAAAAATGGAAAAGACTATGTAATATCTACGTACATAACTTAGGTACATTATAAATTACATTATTTACCTTGAATAAGCGGGGACGATTAACAAAAACAAACAAGGGCTACGCCACCAGCCGGTTTTCAGGCTACTCACTCCTTCCTTCCTGAAAACAAAACGATACTTTTTATAACGTTTTATATCTAGAACTTCTTGAAGTTATTATGCAGTGGACGGAACACTATGCTCTGCTTATTTACTTGTGATGTAACATAAATAAGAAGACAACAACCCAAAATTAAGTTACATAGTTATATTAAGTTCAGTTGCAAATACGACTGGTTGTTAAATTACTGATTCTTTTATTACCTACACATTTATTAGATTAAAACATCAATAAAAACAAAGTAATTACTTACCAAATCGCTTAAAATCAAAGTCTCAAACAACACAATACCTAAACAAACTCCGAATTCGAAGAAACTGCCAAGTCCAAAGACCTCAATAGCCGAGCCGACCGACCGGACCGAAATAAAACCGAGCGAGCGAGCAATTACAACACAAACAACCAACGCTTGGTCGCATGCGTAAACGGGATGAAAGATAGAGAAATACACGCGAGTGAATGAATAAGTCGATTCGACAGATATCAATGTGACTCAAAATCGCATATTGCAATCGCATCGGTCCATCAATCGCGCCAACATGAGAATATTATTATCAAATGCGTTCCGATTCACGATTCTTTTTTGTTTGAAAATCTAATCTAATAAGTAACGCAAAAGTAACATTTTGTGTCGTGTAACATGGAAATAACATTGAAGGGTCAAAAGTAACGTAAAATGTTACAAAAGTAACGTTCTGGCAACGCTGAAAACAATTGCAAATTGCGGAGTGGGGAGAGCGCCCCGAGCGACGGTATTGTCTTTATTTTACTGTGAATAATATAGCAACAGGCTACTAGAAATGAGAAATGCGTGTGGTGATTAATAATAATAATATAGACAAAAATGTACTTAGCGCGGTCGATGCGACTACGCGCGCCCGCTTGAAGGTTAAAACTATCCTGAGTAGTCTTAAAATTAATGCCTCTAGAATTTTCAAGAAATTCAACAGATCGCACTTTAATTAACTTAGTTCCATCATTGGGATCACCAAGTCTATATCCTTTAGTATGATTACAGTATCCTAACATAATGGAGGGCTTAGATTTAGGATCGAGCTTTGTACGCTGGGATTGTGGTGTAAGAGCATAAGCTGTACAACCAAAGACTCTAAGATGACTGTCTGACTGACTGATGACTAATCTAATTTAGTCACGCTTCTATGTGCCTGACCACGGGGAAATGACAAATTCTTTTGTT
This sequence comes from Caria ino melicerta, assembly GCA_018237365.1. NCBI lineage: Eukaryota > Metazoa > Arthropoda > Insecta > Lepidoptera > Riodinidae > Caria > Caria ino. The sequence continues at coordinate 9,278 of DVZN01000062.1, forward strand.
TACCTTCTATGCATGAAATACAAGGAATTGGACTTTCACTTTTAAAATTAATACCGTGCGCTAAATCGTTACGGAGAAGCAATATACCTTTGTAACTTAAATTCCCAAGGCGTCGATGCCACAGTTCCAAGGAATCAGTTTTAGTTACTAAAACCTTACCTTTAGTAAAACTAAGCGTCTGGTTTGTAGTAAATTTAGAATTAGATTCTGGTTTCTGGTCAATTTTGTACATACAGGGGGTATATACAAAATTGATCAGAACATTCGTAGTTATCACGTCACAGGAACCAGTCACAAACACATTATTTTTCCTGTAAACACAACATTTATCAATATCAAATACTAAAACATGACCTTTTTCTGTGATTTTATTTATAGACAAAAGATTTTCAGCCACTTTTGGTACATACAAGGCATCGCGTATTACTTTTTTGTCATTATTAGATAACGTTATATTTACATCAACTTCACCTTTGCTATACATTTTTTCATTTCTAAATGTATAGTATTACTTAATTAATGGAAATATACCAGCATTCTATTATTTTGTGTTGTATTAAGTATGAATATAAAAAATGTAGATTTTGTAAACTAATTTATACTACGAAATATTACAATAATCAAACTTTAGTCATAATATTGAGATCTTTCCTCATAAAAAAACAAAAAGAATACTCCTTAGTTTGTTAACATAAACATTCTCATTAAAAAACATAAACATAAGGATTTATCTACACTTCAATTTCTTACTTTTTATAACAGGAAGTACAAATTAACTTCATGTGTTTTTGGCATATGGTTTGTTTGCAAAAATTGCAGTGACTCAATATTTTGATGTCTTTAGAGCGTGGAAAAACTATACATACAGTGTTGTTTTTTGTTGGTGATATTCCTTTGGTGCTTGGTTCAGAAGCATTCAACATCCTCTTGAGTAATTTGGGTAACCCTGGTTGTGAAGATTGTCTTTCTAGGTGACCTTAAAGCATGCCAAACCTAATGATTCCAAAAAGTTATGCCTTTTTATATTACTTTGGGATTGCGCCATATTCCAATTGTAGATAACATTGGCATTGATACCAGATGTATCCAGCATATGAAAGAAAAATCTCAATGTCCAACGATAACAGATCCTAGAAATACTATAGTTGCCACACATTTGGTCGGCCCTGTCCACGCCGCCTTTTGTTTCATTGTAGAATAAATCAATTTCCAGCTTCTGCTCATTTTTAGCTGTTGTGATAATGTTGTCATTATTGTCATGTAATGTAGATATTAGTTACATACCTACAAACAAAGCAACGTACAAGAAAATAAAAGTTTGTAAAAACAAAAACCACCGTCTACTATGCAAAAAATTACACTATAATTAATATTATAATAAATAAGAGTACAGAGGTTGTGTCTGCTATATTGTTCTTGCTGCACATTAACGATCTGCTTGTACCCAATATCTTGGGTACGCCGATGACAGCACAGTGACGGACAGATACATGGCAAGTGCTAAAGTCAGTAAGGACGATATACAGTCTTGTCGAGAGGCAATGGTTAGTCGATTGGACGTAGCTCTCAGAGCCGTTACCGACTGGGGAAATGCCAATTTGGTGACGATCAATGCTATCAAATGGCAAGCGTGCACTAAACGGATCCCCTTTCACCTGGTTTCAACTTTTTGAAACGTACCTATAGAAATAATCGACAACCTGCAGCTCCTCCTGCAGTTGAACTGTCACCTAATCTCAACTTAGTGCAATATATTGAGTCTAAAGCAACTAATATCAGCTGCATGTTTTTCTTTGATATAAAATAAAATTGCCCCTGTCAGCCTTGACTGCCAAAATATTCTTTCAAGTATGTCTTTGGTTGTAAGTTTCTAATTTTGTGTCTTGATAAAAGTAAAAATCTGATATAGTAATCACTTTTACCATGTTTTTCTTCCAATATGACTACTTTACAGAATCCACAAAATCGTAAACTTTTTGTTTCCTTTATAATGACTTTTCATCTTGATGGTGAAAATGGTCAGCTGAAATAAATGTGTTTCGAAATATTTTATTGTTATAGATTCAGCTGCAATTAGATGATTATTAACTATGTTTAATAAGGATATGAATGACCAATTTTTATTCTGAGCCGCACAATTATCAACCCCTAAAACAAAGTGTGTACAAAAAATGACTGATATGTAGAAATTATGTCTTTTTGATTCCGTCCGGAGACAGTCTCATTTCACAATACAGCAAAAGGCAAATTTGTGCCAGAACTACTTCCAAGGCGGACAAAACTTCGTTAAAAGCAATAAGGTGTGGGCAAAATATGGCAGACTGAACTGTTCCATTCTTGGGAGCATCATTACTTTCTGTAAATCTGCAGAATAGTAAATGCAATCCTTATCGGTAGAAAATGCTTCCTTGTCGTTCTGGTATTCTTGTCGCGTTTCCTTATAACTACTTACGTTTATTATATTGAATACACATTTCACAATTTTCTTCAGAGCATGCACTGTGTGATTTATTGAGAGCACATTACTCGCATTCCTCATTGCCAAGTTGAGCAAATGAAAAGTTCATTTGTTTTAAAACGTGGCAATATGTCTCGAGAGATATTTGCATTTTGGTATATTTTTCTATAAAAAATTTGTGCATCATCAGTATTTAAGTCACTGGGTAAATAAAACTTATTTAAACTTCATGGTGATAATATGATATGGTTGGATTGAAACTTTGAATATGTTCTTTAATTATGTTTTTGTTAAATACATTTTTACATTTGTGGCTTCCCCGTTTATCTCTTTTGTCATTGATTTCCCTACTAAGTGCCAAATGAATGTGTCTATTATTTGTTGGAATATATCCTAGCATGGTCAGAAAAAAACCTGACAAATTTCAATTTTTTCATTGTCAAAACAAAAATGATATTGGTAAGGAACATTTTTTTTGGTGGGTACACTATCCATTTTAGTTTGGGTTTTTATGGTATATGGTTCAACCATACGTTTTATATATAACCCTCTTGGTCGTTGATATTTGCTCGTGTTTCTTCTGTAAATATTGTCGAACACTTCTTCCTACATTTATCAACAATATAAGACCACCTTGTAATCTTGATAAATGTAGGAAGCAAACAATTTAAAGATGTGGAATAACAATATTTAAAAATAAGAAGTATACTAATTTAAATAAATAATGAATTTCCTACACAAACTTAAATACAGAAACGGATTCCTACAGAACAGAATTCCTACAGAAACGGATTTCCAGGCACGACTCCTCTTTATATTTTGAGTTGTACACCTGGTCATATTATGGAGCTTCATGAAATTACAAGCTCAGCGTTCACCGGGTATCTTTCCATTAAAAATATGTGATTTTTCATTCTATTCATTCATTCATTTCTAGATAGTGGTATACCACAATTCTTAAATCTAATAAAGCTAGCAGACATCCAAATTCAGCAGCGATGTTAACTGTTTCAGCAATTATTTTTTCATCTTCTTTACTTAAGCGTGTAAGGTGTCCAATAGATCTTTCATGACATTTATTTACTTTGTTTAAAATTGTACGCCTGGGGATACCAAATTGTTTTTTTCTGCTTCATATGATGATAGTTTCTTTGATTTTACTAGGTCAACTGCAACGTCTAGCATTTCAGTGAAGTAATTACCATAATTCCGTCGATTTTTATTTTTGTCACGAGATTTAACATTATTTCGAGGTATCTTTAAAATCTGCAAAAAGACTAACATTTAGAATTTGTAGTGAGTAGGTAGATAAAAGGTTTCAAAATATATACCTATTTAAATACATAGCTATATATTATGCAAATGTAGACATTTTATATTAATATCATATGTTTCAAATTTGATTTTGTGAAAACGGAACCGCCAAACATTAGGTACTTTTATGATTTATTTTGATGCTATAGATCGACCGTGGTTGAATTGCGCTGATATTCTTTCTTTTAAAACGGGATGATAAAGCTGAAAAGAAAATGGCTTCACACAGCAAGTGACAATAATATATATATTTTTTAGGTACCCGCAATTGGATAGGAAAAGGAAGTAATGTTGGCAATTCCGTAGACCTAACAAGAAGTGTATAGTTATATAAATGCTGTTTTCTGGTTCATTTTACTCGAATCATCTATTCAAATGTCTTAAAATACTTACGTATTGAAATTTAAAGTCACAGGTAACAACACCACATCTTCCATTTACGAAATTGTGGCGTCCACTGACACTATAGAGCTTTCTTGTCAAAATCAAATTCAATTCAATTCTTGTGATATGGCTTCCAGTTGTTTTTCACAACTTATTAGTGTCAAAATCAAATAAGTGTTACAATATGTCCGAAAATGTAGCCATAGACGAAATACTTTAAAAACTGTTAGTTCACTAATAATGATCAAATACCTTTTTTAGGCAAACTAAGGTTAGGTAGGCCAAATTAGGGCATTAAATTAACGACGTATAGTAAAAATCGAAATATTACGCTATAGTAGACCTTAAACCGAGCGGAAAAACAGTGTTAAGGAAACACACTGTATTCTTGAATACAGTCTTTTGCCTTTTCACGGCAGTGTAACTCAACACTTCGCTTTGAAGTACCTAGCGTTCCGTTCATTCTATTTCAAGCAATCACTTATTTTCACATCCGTGGTGTACTTTCCATCCCTGCTAAAACCACTACCAAGGTGTACAATTTCTTTCACTTGTTCCAGCACTACATCATAAACCACAACTCTTACATCAGTTCAGGTTTCTTTTCTTTGAAATACCATTATTTTGTTTTTTTTCGTATTCAATTGTAATCCCCTTACTTTTACAATCTTCTTTCATACCTGTGGCCAGTGTTTGCAGCTTAGATGGTAAATATTTTATTCCTATTCAAGATCACTTTAAAAAGACTTTCGGTCGCTAAAACGGTTATAAAAGGTTCAAAATGTCATTTCTACCGAAAAGTGCTATCAAAAAACTCGATATCTTTAATATCGATAATTTTTATTTCTAGTAGGTACTGGCAACTTTGATTAACGTTGCAATTCCTTTATACCTAACATCAGGTAATCTGAGTTTTATACCGATAAATTATTTTATTACTAAAACATTGTTTCAGCTAGGTCAGTTCGAGATAGATGGGTAAACATTCGTACCACCTTTAATCACAATTTAAGACGAGTCGATAAGTCTAAAGAGTTTGCTACATCATCAGCTGAAATATATGTTCCTTGCTGGCCGTTGTGGAAGCCATTGCAATTTTTGAAAGAAGTTTCAAAAAAGGAAGAAGGAGATGACATGGTAAGATAAACTAATTATTTCTTAAAAATTATTATTACAAACTAGCGGTTTCAAGTGGCAGTTCTTACCTAATTCTCAGTTTTTACTAAACATAGCTTAAGCTGAGGGACAGCTTCACGTGGAATGGGTATTCCATGTGAAAGGGACAAAACGAAAAAATGTTAGTGTTTCCGAAGTCATACTGATAGTGCGGCTGGTAGTGTTCTTGCCCATAAACATATTCCATTGCTATTATACGTCTACGAATAACACTTGTAGTTTTCCAAAATATTTTTATTTACTCTTTATGTTTCACTTTAACCAATCGATTTCTTTTATCACAGCATCAGGGCTTTATAGCTGAACATAAATAGATGTAGTTAATTTTTGATATTACATAGATACATACATACATACATATCTTCACGCCAAGTCCCTTACGGGGTAATTTTTGATATTCGGTATATTGTTTCTCTCTTATTAGGTTGTAAATTGCTTTTCATGAAAATTTTTTTGTTGCAGCAATACTTGTATTTAAGAGTTAAAGAAACATCTGATATTGAAGTGAAAAAAGAAAATCACTGTGATGAAAAATTTAATATTCGTCAACGTATTGACAGATCTAACAGGCCAAGCAAGAGGCTGAAACCAGTTACTGAAAAAAGAAAGAACGGTAAATGTGTCAGGGTTTTAAATGATCTCATCACAGCCATGTCTCCTCTTTTAAGTGAAGATGTTGAGAATCAAAAATACTGGTTTTTTGGACGACATGTGACTGAACAATTAAATGAGATGAGAAGTGTAGATGCTGAGTGTGCCAGTCAAGAAATTTTGCTATTGTTAAATAATATATCAAATGAAAATGATAGCATAGCAGGAGCTATATCTTGAGAATCCGTTTGTGAAAGTAGGATACAAATAATACAATTTTCCTATAAATATTGGGTTTTGTACAATATCTTACTTAAAAAACTTAATTTTTTTTTAAATATTGGATGTTGCAGCAAAAACTTTTCTTTTCAATTTTAAAACTTTATTTTGATTAGAATCACATTTAAAATTCTGTGGTAACTCCATATAAACTGTTTCATCTAAGCGGCCATTCAAGAAAGCTGTAGTTACATCTAAATGTGTGATGTTAAGATCTAGTTTTACACTTAAGGCAAATAACAGTTTTAATGTGGAATACTTTAGCACTGGTGAGAAGGTCTCTTTGTAGTCTATGCCTTCCCTCTGTGTATAACCTTTCGCCACTAATCTTGCTCTGTAACGCACTGTATTGTCAATGTTTAACTTCTTTTTATATACCCACCGACACTGCACTACCTTAGCATCACTTGGTTTGCTCACAATCTCCCAAGCTTCATTTTCATGAAAGGATTTAAGCTCTTCTTCCATCGCGTTGCACCACTGCTCTCGTTCAGGTCCACTCATTACCTCCTCATATGTAAGACTGTCTTCATCCAAATCTTCATTATTTTTACACATGTTACTATATCCATACCGATCTGGAACTCTTCCTTGTCTCTTTTCTGTGACAGCAACTTCTGTCTCAACAAGTGTCTCATTTTCAGACCTACTGTCACTGAACTCCTCTGAACTTAATGTACTTGCAGTCTCGTCCGGGAAATACGTTTCATCATTTATTGTGTTTGAGCTATCTCTTTCAGAAGTCAAGGTTGTGTCGAAGGGATCCACGGTTTGACTTTCTACACTTTCTTCCTGCTGAACAACTGGCACAGTATCTTCCACCACTGCTTGTATCATATCTGAGTTTTTTATTTTCTCCATAACAATAACATCTCTGCTGGTGGTAATACTCTTTGTTTTCGGATTGTACAGCCTATAGTCTTTAGTGTTGTCTGCATAACCAATCATGGTATACTCTTCTGCCTTTTTATCCCATTTAGTCTTCTTTATTTTTGGAATATGGACCATTGCTGGACTACCGAATATCCAAACATGGCTGAGGTCTGGCTTCTTCCCGCTCCACAGCTCATACGGTGTCTTTTGTAATCCAGAAGCTAGCGTTCTATTTCTCAAATAGGCAGCAGTATTTATTGCCTCTGCCCAAAATCTTTTCTCTAGATTGGCTTCGAACAATAGACATTGAGCTCTCTCCACAACTGTCCTGTTTAGACGTTCGCATAAACCATTTTGTTCTAGCGTGTACGGGTTTGTAGTTTGATGCACAATTCCATTCTTCTTTAAATAATCTTCAAATTCTCCAGAACAAAATTCTCCGCCATTATCTGTTCTTAAAGTCTTCAATTTCTTTCCTGTTTGAGTCTCAACAAGAACTTTAAACTCCTTGAAATACTTCAAAGCTTGATTTTTGGCCTTGAGGAAGTAGACAAATGCCATCTTACTATAATCATTAACAAAAAGCAAAAAATATCTTGCTTGTCCCAATGAGACCTGTTCCATCGGTCCGCATAGATCCGCATGAACAATTTCAAGCACATTTTCACACCTTTCACCTTTGTGAGAAAAAGGTAATCTAGCCTGCTTACCCTCACAACATGTGATGCAGTTAGATTTATCAATTTCTGCTTTATCAATGTATGATATCCCCTCTACAGCGCCATTTCTCATAGTATTCAGGTCCTTGCTATTAATGTGTCCTAGCCTCCGGTGCCATATCTCACTTGTCAAAGTTGTAGCTGAGCACGCCACCAAACTTTCTGACTTGGTATCCAATTTGTACACTCCATTAACCAAATTCGCCTTTCCAATCAGTACATCCTGTCTATTGCGTATGCAGCAAACTTCTTCTTCGAAATTAACTTTGTTCCCATTTCGAATAAGTTGACTTACCGATAGCAAATTGGTTGATAGGTTAGGGACACACAATACATCCTTGACTATAATGTCGAACTCAGAATTATCAACTATGGTTGTAATCATCGTATTTTCTGAGCAAATTACTGGTACTGTTTCTTTATTTGCGACTACTATGTCCTTTACTTTGTGGTCGAGTCTAACATTTTGTAAACAACTTGATCTGTTATCATGTGCGAACTTGCCCCTGAATCTACGTACCAATCAGATTTATGAAAGGCACTATTCATGAATATAGCACTAAAAGCGTTCGTTTCACTTTTATTTTGATTATTTGGACATTTATTCATGTAATGTCCGAGTTGTTTACATTTGTAACAGCGTATCATTTTGACAGATTTCGTCGATGACGCCATTTTTGATTTCTTATCTGTGTTTCCACTTTTCTTATTCCGCTGCTGCCAACCTTTAGACAAAAAGGCGTTGTTCGTTCCGTTATGGCTGTCGACTTCCGAACTCATGTCTAATAATTTTGACTTGATGACGTCCGTACTGATAGTGATCCCTGAGTGTTCAATGGCCATGATCATAGGAGCGAATCTTTCTGTCAGCCCCGCCAATAACAATGACCCAATCCACTCATCAGTTATCTGGAAACCGGTACCTTTTAATTTTTGTGCGGTATCTACAATTTGCGTAACGTAGGCTCCCATCGATTCGCAATCTTCCAATCGAATTGAAATCAGCTGACGAAGTAGGCTGATGCGACGCGTAAAGCCGGAATCATCGTAAAGAGACTTCAAGCGCTTCCAAACACCTTGAACTGTTTGCTCGTTTTTGATGTGAACGTAGATGGACGAATCAATTGTCATGATGAGTTTTGCCTTCGCCTTCTTTTCTTCCACAGAACTTCCATCAGTCGATTCTTGCTTATGAATATCCACTCCGTCTAACATCAGAAAGTTTTCAGCAGCAAACGCCTACTCGTCGTAATTTTCTCTGCCTTTTAGCTTCGGCACGTTAACAATGTAGCTACCGGCCATTTTGCACGCGGTAACTAACAGCCAACAGACACTCGGAAATACACGAACAATATAGCGATTTCCTCCGTTATTTTATATTTCACGTGTAACGGCGCACTGATAGTCCACAAAAAGTAAATAATCCGAAATATAACTTGACTATATCGCAAATTATGTGGCTGGGCCCATAACCTAAGAAAACGCATGGATAGTAGTTGAAACAGACTGACATTTATTTGCAAAATGACAGGTAGGTATAGGTATGACACATGACGTACACTAGATGGCGCTAGCTATTATTTAGTTACGACAATAACAATACCACCACTTAACTAAATAATACTAAAATACCCATATAAAGAAACACAAACTATTTGTCTAGTTTTACAACACCCATCTTTTTAACAAAATAATAATGTTTAATTTTGGACAAACTTTTGGTCAATAAGTCAGCTGGCATTTCAGAACTTCTCAAATATTCTAATTTAACATATCTTTTGCCTACTGCTTCCCTTATCAAATGAAATTTTACATCAATGTGTTTAGTACGACGGTGATATACAGAATTTTCAGTAAGTTTTTGAGCACTTTGACTGTCAGTATAAATTGTTACAGGCATATTATTTTGTCTATTTGTTAGCTCGTGTAATAAAATTCTGAGATGAATAGCCTCCTTGGTAGCTTCACAGGCAGCCATATACTCAGCCTCGGTGCTTGATAAAGCTACCGTCTGTTGCTTCCTACTTTCACGTGACACTATACAATTTGAATATATAAAACAATATCCTGTGTAGGATTTACGATCTAAATTATCAGATGCCCAATCAGCATCAGCATAACCCATCAAGTCTGAATTATTTTTAACATATTTTAGCCAAAATGACTTTGTACTATACAAATATTTCAATACTCTCTTAGCATGTTTATAATGAGTCTCTGTATTACAATTATTGAATTGACTGAGATAACTTATACAATATGAGATGTCTGGTCTAGTCAAAAATAAAACATTAAACTCCCTATTAATTGTTGATAAGGAAATTTAGAATTAGAATTTTTTCCCTTCTGTAATTTAAGATTACCTTCCATAGGGGTTTCTACATTTTTACATTTCTCCAGACCAAATTTAGATGCTAATTTATCAATAAAGCTCTCTTGACTTATAAAAATACAATCCTTCTGTATCTTAATATCCATACCTAGACACTGTCTTAATTGACCTAGGTCTTTTAATTTGAATCTCTTACTTAACTCGCTTTTTAAGTATTCTACTTCTTTATTACAATTAGAAAACAAGAAAAATCGTCAACAAACAATGCAACAAAAGTTTTACAATTTTCAGTTGTTTTTGTATACAAACAATGTTCAGACAAGGACTTTTTATACCCTAACTGTTGTAAACAAACATCAACTTCCTTATTCCAAGCTCTAGCCGATTGCTTCAACCCATATATGGCCCTTTTCAATTTTAAAACTTTATTTTGATTAGAATCACATTTAAAATTCTGTGGTAACTCCATATAAACTGTTTCATC
>DVZN01000063.1:0-19829 GCA_018237365.1 Caria ino melicerta
TACCACCTTTGGTGTCTATAGGCGGCGTGAATTTCTTTCCATCAGGAAATCCGTCTGCTTGTCCGCCTTCCAATATTGTAAAAAAAAAATAACATTTTTATGTGGGTATTAAACATTGAGTGAATTTCAAAAGTACGTGTTTTTAGTGTCTGTGATTGATGAGTATTTTATGCAGCGATGATTTCGAAATAACGTTATTTATGACCTGATCCCTATGTCAATATTGCTTACTCACTCTTTAAGGGCCTATTTCTCTTTTCGTTTAGAACAATGTCCTTATGATATCATATTTAGAAGTGTAACCCCCAGCTTTATGTTACGAGTACTTACAGCACTTCTCTTCGAGCATAGTGATCTAGAAGTCAATTATGTGTAATTCTTGAGGCAATTATGTTCTATTTTTAATTTCATCATTGTAAATTCAAGCAAAGCATACCAGTGTACATTTACTAATTGGATTTCTTCGACGAAGTTTTACATTGAAAACATAATATGGTACTGGCACTAGTAGGGGAAGGCATGTTTTTGTTACTAAGAAATACATGAAGCCTATAGACACACAATATATGAAGGAAATACCTAATATAATGAGCAGCTGAGGCTGGGATATCAAGCTTCTTGTACAATGTACGCTATTATCACTTTAATTGGTTGTGACTAGCGAACAACGTTACATACAAAGTCAAATAACTTGAGCATTGCGGCTTGAAAGAATATTAGCGCATGGTGGTTCGCATGGTTGGCAAGTGTCAACTGGGGTGCTATCTTTGAACATTCACTAATGATTTCAAAATCACCGATGTTTAAAATACTCCTCTATCACTGACACTAAATACGAACTTAGTATCACATTTTTATGTTGTCGGTAGACATGGTGTGAATTTCAAAAATACGTGTTTTTTGTGTCCGTAATTGACGAGTATTTTATCCATCGATAATTTCGAAATCATCGATGAATGTTGAAAAATAGCACACCTGCTCTGTCATAATAACGGCCTAACTAGCTTAACTACTCTTGATTGAGCGTAATACCTGCCATGGTACCTATTCATCGTTTCAAAATTCATGTTTACTGATATTTGGTAATGAAAGATGACAGGATTAGAAAAAAGACGTATTGATTATAACTTTAGATCATAGATAACCTAGCTTTCTGATTATAACTGACCGAATTAAATGTTTTGTTTTATCTATAAATCTATGGCAGCATTGATCCTAGAGATATCCTTAATCTATGATATTTAGCTTTATAAATATAGTAGTGTTATCTAACACATATGTATACGTATAAAGTCTCATTAAAGTAATAGTTTGTGATTGTTATTGTAATGATTTTTTACTCAATCAGACAGTGTAACTAAGTATAAATAAATAAAAGATGTATTAAAATATAGATTTTTTATTTATTTCTACAATAGAAGTTCTTCCAAATAATCCTCGAATTCTTCCTCTCGAGATTTTTCTTCTGTTTCCGGGATACCTGTTAATAAAGTAAAGGTAACACTAAGTCTGAGGAGATCTACAAAAGTACCTACTTTAAAATTTAAATTAATATAAACTCCCGTGTTTGTCCTCGCTGTCATGCACGCCTACGTTCTGCTTATAAATAGCAAAATTAATAATGTTGCACTGTCTATAAGTACCTATTGGGTATTTAGAGTTTTAAATAGAAAGAAATACCTACACTACCTCTGTATTAATAGGCAGCGTGTGTTCTATTACCCACAAATGTTAACGATGCCTTGCTAAGGTAGAAGTTGCTTTTCTAAAATGTGCACTGCTGCTGGATCTGAAAAAAAATATTACACAACACCCTACCAGTAATCCTACTGGTAATGACCCATTTAAGGTAAGCTCGCCTCTGCCTGGCAGTTTGTCTATTTTGCATATGTGAGAAGTAGCAGTACAGGCATTATAAAATCCATCTGCCTGTATGCCTTTTATGGGTATATAATTACTACCTAATAATATTGTTTTTGTTAATCTTAACGTCTGATGAAATCAATTCATATCTTCAAATGAAAACACTTGTACTGTTTTACGTATCACTTATATTTATTAGTAATTAATTATATAGCCTACCGGTTTCGCTTTTTACAGCATTATCAGGGCTAGAACTTAGTTTACGTTTTACCAAGCGCCAGCGATGGAATATATATATATATATATATATATATATATATATATAAAGAAATCAATTCAGACTTAATAGTTCTAGCTAACATAATATTAATTAGGTACCTTTTTTCCACAACGAGTCTAAGCCGGGGTCGCTGGATCCTGCGGCGTCCTGTGAAGTAGACGGCCCATCACACTCGGCTGACGGTAAATCTTCGCCAGTATTAACAAAGTCTTGACTGACTGCCTCTTTACTCTTATTTTTTGTCCTCTTTTTACTTTTTTTCATTCGTTTCACTTCACGTTTTTTTGACTTGTAATTTAGTTTATCAGAACATTCGGGGCACAAACCTAGAAATATATTATGTTGGTGCTACTCAACGTAGAAACAATTGCACTTGTACTATAAGTGAAAATTGGAGAGTTTAGAATAACTTAAGATCGAAAAAATTGTCGGGAGTTTAATTCCCCATCTTTGGCTTACCGAGCTTTACGAGCACGTAATAACAGTACAGGAATATGATAGCAAATTACATTACAATCAACGTAATCAGTCCACTAATTTTTATTTAGCAGTTCACTCAGGATTTTTTCCCCGAATACCATGTTAGCCGCCCGAGTAACCTTGCAGTCTTGCACGAGTTCGCGCGCTCATTGTAGGTTTAACGAACATTTACACTCTACAGTTTATCTGAAAATTTAACAAGACTGAAAAAATATTGTGAAGTTTGCAGTCTGATGTGCAGATGTTTTATGATGTTTAGCCTCAGAAAACGGAGTGACAAACTTTTTTTAAAGTTTGTAACGAGTACACCTATATACCTACAAAAGGCGCTAGTTAACCGCGCGCCTCCTCCAACTTTCGCCTTGTAGGGTTACCAACATATCGGAAGTTCGAACCGAATTAAAGAATTCACCATCTTGGTATCTCGTAAGTCAATAGCACAGCAGCATTTGGGATACTTTGTCGACAATTAAATAAGTATGGATGTCGTATAAGGCAGGGACAGTGGACACTACTATGCTTAGGTTAAACTACAAAATTCGCTAAGCTAGATTCTTGTAAATCATTTACAAAGAGTGCTGTAGGCGATGTATCTTATAATGGGATTTGTAGGAAAATATCGTTACTTTCCATTTGCCAACTAGCACATTTACATCAGCTCAAGTAGGTGTAAATGATAATGCAGGATGAAGAAAAACCACGTAGTATCAACTTTATGCAATGACGAGAAATCGTCTTATTGCAAAATAAATATTTAGGCAGGTACCTACTCATAAAAGTTTAGTATACTTACGCAGTTTGACTAAAGCATTTTTCTTGACGTTATCTTCGACATAGGCGAAATTGACCTCCCAAGACCTTAGCCCTTGGAGATTACTGCATTTCTTTGCACCACATTGGAATTGACCCTTTCCTAGTACCACCTCCTGTTCAATGCGCCATCTTAGTGCTACCTTAAATTGCACCATCCAATACTTTATTATTTAGTTCGTAATATTTTCATCCTGTCGTTTCATCCATACATACTTTCCAGGATTTTTCTTTATACTGGAAGGCAAACAAGCTGACGGATTTCCTGATGGTATGAAAATCTCGCCGCTTATAGACACAAAGGGTGGTGATACTGCGTTCCCAATCTGAGGCCGGGATGGAGGTCTCGTGCAAGACCCAAAAGTAAGTTTACCGACTACCTTACCCTCCAAACCGGATCGCGTCAATGGTAAGCACTGAAATTAAGGTGGCAGGAATAAAAAGGATACTCTACCACCTAGTCAGAGGTCACCGTGTTAGTGACAGTAAGCATATGCTCGCCTTTTACAAGCTGCCTGGTAGGAAGGCAGATGATCTATTCTGCAAAACAGCCCATACCAACATGGGGTAAAAAGTTACCTATTCCTACCGCTAGGCACTATAACATCAATGCTTACCGTTACCGTATTGCAGTTCCTAGGGTAAGGTAGTCTGTATAATAACTTTTGCACGAGGCTTAATATCCCGTCCTCAAGTCGTCAACGCACCATTAACGTATTTGTCCACAGGCGGCGTGATTTCTTAGTCAGATAATGCCTATACTTGTTTGCCTTGCAATAGTATTAAAATAAATAATTTTGAGACTGAGAGATATTCACATAATATTGAATTATATTATTTACTTTAAAAATTAATAATGCAATAAAAACAAAATTAACATTTAAGGGTACGTAACGGTAAGTACTTAGAGCAAACAATGTTTTTCTGCTATTTTTGTAGATAATAATTGTTACCGAACCCTTCGTGTTTTTCTATGTATATGTTATGAATTATGTACCTATATGTTATTAAGTATTTTTCTTATGCATAAATATTTATGTACATATATTAGAAAAAAACATAGAAAAAATATGTTTTTTTTTCTATGCACTTGTTTCCGGACAGGGGGGTATAATTGCACCCCGTTGCCGACGCCCATGAGGGTGAAGTCCTGCCTAATTGTAATCTCCGACACGGCTGGACCGATCTTGACAGAATTTTTACTGGTAAAATGATAGATAAAGTTAAGGGAAGTAACTTGGGAGATTTTTTATAATTATTTTTTTATTTGTAATTATAAAAACCAAGTAAACTTTAAAGTAACTTGGGAGATTTTTTATAATATTTTTTTTTATTCGCAATTTAAAGATCTTGTGGACGAAGTCGCGAGTAACCGCTAGTTTAATTTACCCTTTGCAGTGATTTCTCATAAATGTGGCATTAATCATTTGGACTGTGGACAGATTTCGATGATTATTTTTTGTTTAAAAAGAAACTACAGGCTTTTTATCAAGATTCGATGGAAGGTGGGGAAACAAGGGAAATAATGCGTTACACGTCTAAGTTGACGATTAAGATAAATACAGGCTAGAGTAGGTACCTACCTATACTTACAAATAGGTACGCCATTTCCAAAGTTGAACTACGTTAGCGCTATTAATTATATCTATTCTGGGTAAAATTTTACGAAAACATAATTTTTCTCACATTTTTGAGTAGTCGGATAAGCTGTTATTGTGATATGTTGTTAATTTGAGAACTTTTATTATTGTATTGGAAGGCAAACAAGCAGACGGTTTTTCTGATGGTAAAAAAATCACGCCGCATAGACACCAAAGGTGGTAACATTGCGGTGTCAACCTGAGGCCGGGATGTTAGGTCTCATGCAAAAGTAAGTTTTCCGGCTACACTCCAAACCGGAAGACGTTAACGGCAAGCATTGATTTTATAGCGGCAGGAATAGGTAAGGCGGTGGTAACGTTTCTCACGGGGAGGCGGGCGCTTCGAATCTCTAGTCAGAGGTCAGTGTTAGTGAAACTAAACTTTGCTCACCTTTTACGAGCTGCCTGGCAGGAAGGCTGGTGGTCTATTATGCAAAGGAGCTCGGACCAACACAGATTTATTGTACGTGATCGTTTTTTTATAATTTTGGAAAGCTACTCAGACGGATTTCCAAAACGTTGGTAGCCGGAGACCTGGATGTTAAGTCTTGTGTAAAACGAAGTTTACCGTCTAACTTATGGCGTTGCTTATATAAGTGGCATGATAATGGTTCTTTCCACCACTGTACTGTGTAATCGGATCAGATTCAGTAGATACATATATGCCGATATATCATTAGGATGCCGTGTGCTTATTCAGTCTTCCAATATGAAAAAAAAATAGACGCATCCAGTGATCATCTTTGACTTGCGTCCAAACTTGCACCAAGCAGGAATTGGGGTGCTATTTTTGAACATTCAGTGATGATTTCGAAACCACCGATGAATTGAATACTCGTCCATCACGGACACTAAATTCAGGTATTTTTGAAATTCACACAATATCTACCAACATAAAAATGTAATACCGAGCTCGTATTTAGTGCCAGTGAATGACGAGTATTCTATTCATCGGTGATTTCGAAATCATCGCTGAATTTTCAAAATTAGCACACTTGGTGCTCGTTTGCTATTGTATCTCTCATGTTATAAAATCTCCACTAAGAATATTTAAAACTCAGAAAATAAACCAAATAGAGGGAACTATAATGTATCCATCTATATCTATTACGGACGGGTTTTTATTTTTACTAATGCGGCTGAGACTTGAAAGGAAAGCGAGGCAGATGTGCTCTCCGGTGTATCGAAGTGGGTGAATAACGTACCGCGCTATATTTAGCCTACAAAAAGGCATTATCGCTTTTGTTACTCTCCTGCGCATATCACACAAAGGAAGGTATCGAAGGCAAAAAAAGGCAATTCAATCTCATAGGGGATATTCCCCACATCCGTTAAATTTAGGGGAGAACACGTAATAACATTATCTTTGAAATTAACTTTTGACTGGTTTTCTGAAAGAAAAATTTGTAGCGATTAAAATGTACAATTTCCTTATACGAGTACCTACACTTTTCTCAATTGCGTGCGGATTCGTTAACGATAAAATAAACATCTGCCTGCATATGGCAAGCTAAAGATCCCTTTTTGTATTTACACGAAGGGCAAAGTGTAGATACCTACCTATAATCACGATGACTTACATAAACAGCGTAAACTTGCGCAAAAATTATTGCTCAGGTGACACCTAAGTATTAAATACAAATTTTCATTAATTTCATTCTTGAACAATGAGTCTTAAAAATACAGAAGCAAATTTTTTTGCTATACTAATAATATATTATGAATTTTGTAAAAAGACCTATTTAAAAGGCAGTATGTAATTGCAAATTATATAAATTCAAATTAAGGTTGCACTACGCTAAAAATAAGTTTAATAACTTACTTTATTCTCTTTATATCTGCTTAAATCGCAAATGCAGTATTCTTTGAAGAGTTTATCGTAATATTTTTTAGCTAGTTGCTTTTCCCACGTGTCAGCCACATCATCATCTTCCCATAGGAATTTATGATTCTCTCGTATAACATCAAGGTCAGTTCGATCTTTAGATGTATCCCGTTTCAGCAATGAAGTGGAACCCTTGGCATTTAAACAATAAACGTTAACTAGGTACTTATGTAACTCGTATGGATTTAGATTACGTAATCTTGCCGACATTGCTACTGTAACCTAGAACAAAGGGAAAATTACCTATTTAGTTTGGAAATAAATAAAACATTATTTGCAACAAACAACTCTTTAATAAAATCGATAATCATTACATTTTTTATAAAATATTTTCAAATTAAACGGATCTTATGCTAATTGTCATGATGAGTTTTAACAAGGTGCATTTTAGAATAAATATTACAAAATTGCAGTAAAGGCATAAATAGTTTCATTTTGTGCTTATATTTATATCTACTCTGAATATTATTGTCAGTCTTGTAGATTTTTTGTGTATCATTTTCATTTGGCTCAATCTAATTCCTTAATTCTATGAACAAATCATGCAACTACATACCTAATTAAAAAATAATTAAATACAATAAATATATTAAAATGTCGCAATCTCTAACACTAAATATAAAAATCTATACAAAGAATTGAAAACATTACCCCTCTCACGTAACTTAATGATTATAATATCAAGCAATATTAATAATTCTTTTAGATTCTTAAATAAAACAAAGTCATATTAGTTAGAACACTCATATCTTAAAATCTACAGGTCCAATTTCTAAAATATTTAATTTTTTACATTTGCTTTGAATAGGAGAATTCTATTAAAACTTCCTAAAATTTTTAATAAATAAAATAGGAACAAAAATAATTTTGATTACTGTGTTATTGTGTTGAGGCGGAAGAGTTTGCCATGGCAGACATTCATTACATAAATGTTAAAAAATACCTTTACGTGCAATATACTTTCCACTTTGCCTTACAAAAAAAAGGAATTTATTTACTTAAGAGAACCAGTAATTACATATTAGTTGGTGTAAAAGATATCAAGTGCCTCAATAGATGTGGTCCAATATATCCAACTTATTTTGAACAATTTGTTTTTCATAAAAAATATTCTTTTTTGTATTATTTACCCACATAACCTGAGATTTGAACCTTAGAACTTAAAAATTTATGCCATTAAAGGTAGCGCTTACTTAATAAGTCAATTATTTAAAAAAAAACACTGGACTAATTACACAAATTGGTTAAAACCCAACTTGAGCAATGTGCTTGCTTGTTTACTTGGATGATAACCAACTGTCTAATACATAGAAATACATATACAGACACAAAATCAAATTTAATTTTATTGGACCCACAATTAAAAATGTGTATGTTTGTCACATGTCCTGTTAGGTAACAAACCCAAACTTCTTTGTTTGTCGGGGTAGTTAGGAGTGTATTCTAACCATTTAACCTAAGAGGTGGTAATTTCATATTCATTGATAAACAATAAATATTATGAATATCATTAAGTTACATAAATACAGGGCAGTTTAATTATTATTAGTATCTATACAATCAAGTGGCACATTTGAAACATTTGCTATAAACTTTGGTATCATAGCCAATTATATTCTTTGAAATAAAAATATTTAAAATTATGAACACTGTTTTCAGTTTAATTGACTTAGTCATTATAATTTAGAATATCAACCATTTGCTTGTGATGTCTGTTAGAAAATCTATTTGGGAAACATAAGAAAGCAACTAGTTTGTGCATTTATTGAATTGTTTTTCAATATTTCGTCAGTAAAAATGTCAACATATCATCTAAATAGTACAGTTCCATTTTTAAGTTTCCCAAGGACAGAAATATGTTATGATGCTTCCGTTGCATATAAATAAGATATGCATATTATAAAGTAGATGTCTAATATATACTCAAGCTTACAGTACTAATTGTTCATTATGGCTAATGCTAAAATTTGAGACCATTCTAGGAAAATATTCTATGTTCCGATAAACCTTTTATATTAAGATTATAAATATATGAAATATTGACTACAATATAATTTGGCATTCCAGTATTTACTTTTTGTTACTTCTAAGAATTTTCCTAAAATCTAAGAAAGTATTTGGTATATTTGTCATAACTTAATAGTATAGAATAGGCACATCAGAAAATATTATTGCTTTGGTTACAAAATAGTTACTTATCTAAAATTTGGCAAATTACTTTTTCATAAATGGTATATGATACCTTGAAGTATAAGCTTATAAAAATATTTACTTATTAAAGCTCTTAAATGAAGCAGGAACAATAGTTGTGTGACAAATTTACAGCATTCAAGGCCTCAGTGTTATTTTCCTACTATAACTTTATCTAATACAAACAGTACAAAGTTGCTATCAGAGAATCATTGAACATTTGACCCATAAACACGTTTTAATATCACTTTATCAAATCTAAAAAGGCAACTTTGGATCAAGATATGTAAGATACAGTAAAGCACCTGTGAAGGCATTAGTCTAATAATGTACCTCATACATGCATTATGTCATAAATAAAATCTTAAAACCAAAAGCAACTACAGCAGCACACTGGAGTGTATATCACTCTCACACACATTTGACTTTATTAAAACTAGACAAGGTTTCATTGGTAAAATAACACAATTTTCTTAAATAATATATACGACAAAATTTTTGGCAATTAAAGGATGAGAAATGAGGACAATCTATAAAAAGCAAATATAAAACAAGAAATGGAACACTCATATCAAAACAATACATAAACTATGTAATATGTACATATAATATATATTTTCCAAATACTATATACATAATGTATATTTAGAGTAAAATTGCTTTCTACAGATGCCTCAACCCAGTTGATAGTTAACCATGAGTCTTCTCATGTTTCTTCATATTATCGGAGCGTGTGAAGGCTTTGTCACAGACCCCACAATAATAAGACTTTTGTTTAGTATGAACAGTCATGTGTCGTGACAGTTCACTCTTTGTGACAAACTTTTTCTCACACACAGTACAAGCATGTTTACGAACATTTAGGTGAAATTTCATGTGTATTGAGAGAGAACTAGACTGGGAAAAGGCTTTGTGACAGAGTTCACATACAAAAGGTCTTTCTCCTGTATGTTTTCGTAGGTGATTCATGAATCCTGTTTTAGTGTAGTCTTTCTGACAAAGATGACAGAAACTAGATTTGGAGTCTAACATACCAGGGAAATGACTATTTATATGCTTTCTAAGCTCCCAATAACTGGGGAATTTGTCTGAACACACATGACAAGGATACTTTTTCTCTTCGGTGGGTTTTGCACAACACTGATGTGAAGTCAGCATCTGCTCACTGGAAAACATCTGATTGCACTGGCTACACATATGACTAGCTTCAGTGTCTGTTGATAAAGTAACTTCTAAATAGTTTTCAATAGACATGACATTCCCATTAGAACTATCAGCATCATCATGATGCATTTGATTCATTTCATTGTTATCAGTTAATTCTTTGGTATCAATTTTAATATAGTAGTCCCTGTAATCTAAAGTATTTTTACCAGAATTATTATTGTCAGGTTCTACAAGGTGAAGATCTGGAGAAACGCTTTCTTCACGTTCCGGAGACGCCTTTTCGTTATCCGAGTTTTCAGGTTTTGACGAAATGTTATTGTCTGATTCCCAGCCATTTTCAATGATTTCAACGTCAGAATCAGAATCTTCAGCACTAGATATCGAATTATTGACTAGGTGTAATCCGATATCGTCGAATCTTAACACGTTTGGAGGAAGTTTAACCCCCACTATAGCCTGAATCGCCTGCCATGAAAGCTCTTGGGGGTTGTTCTGCATATTAAATCGTACTAGTCTAACCTACAAACGAGTTTTCACATATTACAATAGGAAAATATTCAAAACTAACTAATGCAGCTTTAATAAAAATAAAGGGTTTACCTGTTACGTGCACGATTTATACAATAAATATGAAGATAACTATTTTCTACATCTAAAAATATTATGCTATACACTGCACTTCGCTTACTATACACAGCTATAGATGGATGCGTCTTTGTCATTGAATTTGAAATTTCAACAAGAACTTGCAAGAATTAAAAATATTATTACTTTGTAATTTATTATTGTTTAATACCAATAAAGTACGTAGTATAGTATAGTAAATGAAAATGAAAAACTAAAAATATTTTTAAATATTCAATGAGTAGGTATTAAAAACAAATGTTTGTACAAATGTACACAAACGAATTATTAAAAATTTAATTATTTGCTGGCAGGTAGCCAGTTATTAGCACCATGCATTTATTAGAATATAAACACCAAAATAATTCAAGAAATGTACTAACGTAATGATTTTAATCCTTTTAAAATATTAAACGTGATAAAAATATCCAAGGTTAGGGTTCCCGGTCTATTTGTTTTAAGTGAGTAAGCTTAAAACATTTCACTCACTGCTAATTTTCGTACTTGAAATCGCTTATAACATTTAGCCAGCAACAAAAAAGCATAACATTGTAACGTTTTAACAATTATTTATCTTACATTTGATTAAAATAAAATAAAAGTATATACCTCTGACTACCCTTT
This sequence comes from Caria ino melicerta, assembly GCA_018237365.1. NCBI lineage: Eukaryota > Metazoa > Arthropoda > Insecta > Lepidoptera > Riodinidae > Caria > Caria ino. The sequence continues at coordinate 11,564 of DVZN01000063.1, forward strand.
CAAGGACATATGGGCGTGACATTTCATTTTAATAGGTATGTACGTTTGCTAGAACCCGTTTTACTAAATCTATTTAATAAATATTTGTTGCTTCAGCAACCCATGCAGATAATATGTGTAATAAGCTGTAGCGACATAAATTTCATATTGCTATAGGGAATTAGTAAAAAAAAGAAATGGAGGTGGTATTTTTATTAAATTTGATTTTTATGTAATACAGACTAAGAGAAGTCAAAATCTGTAGCATTTTATTTAGTGAATGTGCAAAAGTGAAATAACCCAACATGTATTTTCTCGATGATTCGAATCTCCGTCGAAAAACTTAAGAAAGCTTGCCATCATCTTACTCAGGATTGAAACATGACTGATTGTGATGATCGACAAAGACGTAACGAATCCTGAATTTGAGTTGAAGAATATTATGATACAATGACAGATTAGCAATTTGGCGACGAGCTTTAGCCAAACCAATGAGGACAAATAAAAATAAAATAAGAAATTAAGAAAAAAACGCAGCTGTCAAAGTCATTTGTCATAATTGAGTTTGACGTTAGTTTTGGAGGTAAAAATTTAAATAAACAAGCGAGCAAATTTATTGAAAATTGCCTTGTTTTATAATAAATATTAATTATTAACTCATAGTTACATTCAATTAATTAGCTAACATTGCTATTTGTTCTTTAAGAAAAATAAGCGCCTCACCATTTCCTAAATCCTAAAATTCCAAACTTATATTTTTTCGGGATGAATTCTTTAACAAATTTGGAAGAATTTTTAAAATCGAAAAACAATTGCAACAATTTTTTTAACAGTTCAATTACACCTAAAAATTGTAAAGAAGAGCCATGCATGCTTGGTGTTGACGAAGCTGGACGAGGACCAGTATTAGGTAAAGTATTTTTCAAATCCTTAAATCAGATTTGTTTATTTCCAAAGTTACCTATGCTCTGACTTCTAAGGAAGTGATTAAAGCTAAAAAACACTTTTGTGCACGGTGGGAATCCTTCTATTTCAACAAAGAGATCACATCATTATTATATTATGTTTTTATATTTTAGGCCCAATGGTGTATGGAGTAGCATATTGCCCTATTAGCAAAAAAGATGTATTAGAATCTTTGGGTTGTGCAGATTCTAAAGCTCTGACAGAAGAAAAAAGAGATGAAATATTACTGAATATGTTAACTCAAGACAATGCTTTGGAGAATGTTGGTTGGGCTGCTGAAATTATATCCCCTAATTACATTTCAAATTCTATGTATAAAAGGGCTAAATGTTCATTAAATGAGGTATGTATACTAGAGCCAAATTCTATTGGTGGCTCCACCCATAGCTATTAGTATTTGTGGTAGCATATTTGCCGTGTTTGCCAAAATATTTGACATAGTGACAAGCAATATGATCAACTACACTAGCCAAATACCAAAATTAAAGGTATTTGCTACCACAAAGCTGGACAGAATGGATATTGTACTTACAGTTGGATTTTATTGGTTTATATCATTTGATAAACTTGTCAGACAAATTGGAATGTCTGTTAATAGTTTTTGACAGCACTAGCTGTTTTTGAATCAATCAAATGACTCTCCATATAGTATGAGACAACTGTAGCTTAGAGACACCTTAGGTAGACAGATGATATAGTTGATATGCTGTCCTAGCGCCTGCTGGAGCATTGGGCCTAATCTGAAAGTCTACCAGACATGAAATGCGGAACACTAGTGTTAGACACTAGCATTATAGTGGTGCAGGTATAGGTAAGGCTGTGAATCTTTACCTAGGAAGTTTTGCTACAACATTACCATCAATGGGTTCTTGGTACAGAGCCATTTAATCTATTCTCGCTGCTTTGCAGTGAGACTAATGGCTTAAGAAGACCAACACATGGGATTAATTAAAGCTTGTTATTCTATGAAGGGTTAATTTCAGGTATCAATGAATTCTGCCATAACATTAATAAAAAAAGTAAGAGAGGAAGGAGCCAATATTAAAGAAGTCTATGTTGACACAGTAGGACCTCCAGAAAAATATCAAGCCAAACTTAGTGAAATATTTCCTGATGTTAAAATAACCGTGAGTTTTGGATTTTTATTATCTCTGTGACCTTTTTATAAATATGTGACATTGGTTTATTTATGTAAATTGGTAGGTTTGTTTTGAAAAAAAAATAATAAAAAATGTTATTTTAATTTATCTACAAGGTATTTATTACAATAAAAATGTAATTAAACAAATAATTAATTATCAGCATTGCTAATCATAAAATTCAGAGTTTGATAGAAATTATCTGAAAAATCAGCATATATAAATAAGTATTGGTAGTTTTGCGTAAGGTCATATAAAGGACATAATACCTTATTTTTAATATTGCTTTCTTAAGGTTTACTTTTTATTATTTTTTTAACATTTTAGTAAATAAGATACAGTCTAAAGCAAAATCAAAACATTTATGTTTACATATTATTTACGGGCTACTTTACCCTCCAAACTGGAACATGTCAATGACAAGGACTGACATTAAGCGGCAGGAATAAGTATTTAAAGGTACCAAACCAGGCAAGCCGCTGCAGAACTCTACCTGCTAGAATTAGATTAATGTTAGGTTTTTGTGGATGAACTGGAAAAAATTATAGAATAAGTTGCCCGACATCGGCCCCTAATAGGATGAAGACGAGTTAAAAAAAACATGTTGTAGATTATAATTTATTTTTGTGAAGGTAGCCAAGAAAGCTGATTCAATATATCCTATTGTATCAGCAGCAAGTATAGTGGCAAAAGTGACAAGGGATCATGCATTGAAAGTATGGAATTTCCAAGAAGGGCTAGACTTACAACAGAGTGATTTTGGAAGTGGATATCCTGGAGGTAAGTGCAAAAAAATTAAATGCTTTCCACTTAGAAAATTGAAAGTTTTTAAGCAAAGAAGTTATTGTTTTCAACTTGATTTTCGAAAATTGAGTTTTCATCAGATCTCCACGTTTTCAGATCAGATTTCCACAATGATGTCCAAATGTATGTATATGTGTACTCTTATCAATTCATATTGTAAAATAAAATTACTCGCTGACACAGCGAGTATCTGTCTGTTCAGAATAAACTTGAAAAGTACTGGATGAATTTTCATACAGTTTTCAATAACAGGAAGAGTGTGATTTAGGGAGGTTTTATTGTATGATAAGCTTAGATTTAAATGTGTAAACTAGCAATATTACAACAATATTAGTTCAACATGTTGGAAAAGATAAAGTCCACCGGGAGTTTTCCTTGAAAACGCTGCCAAAACCATTTCAATCATAACAAAGCAATGTACAGTGGGATTGTAACTATTTAATAGAACTAGAAAAAAATCCACAATGAAATATCTAAATGAATCTTTCAAGGATAACCCGCAATAACCATTTTTTGCTTTTATATCACTACATAGTATAAAACAAAGTCGCTTTCTCTCTCCTTATGTCCCTATGTATGCTTAGATCTTTGAATGTGGAGGAAGCTAGACAAGTATGTAGAAGTAGTGACACTTTGCATTCAATACTCTCTGCCTACCCCGTAAGGGACTTGGCGTAAAGATATGTTGTTGTTATGTTGTTGTAAATCTTTAAAACTACACCACGGATTTTGATACGGTTTTTTTTAATAGATAGAATGATTCAAGAGGAAGGTTTATATGTATAATACATGCATAAAATAACAGAAAAACACTGACAATCTTAGAGGTTTCTAATGTGATGTTTGTGAGAGACATTCTGTAGTATATTTATAATCATTTTTGCACCCATGGGAAGCCGGGGCGGGTCGTCAGTATTATATAAAAATAAAATGATGAGTTATTTACAAACCTTTTCTAACAAAAGATGATTAATCCTTATTCAATGAAATACGTCAAATACTTTATGCATTCAATGTAAATCAAAATTGACTCTTCACTTACTATTTACACTATATGAAAAAAAAAAAAGAAGATCTAATTAGGTATCGCATAATATAAATATAAGGATAGGAATTAAATATCAATGAAGCATAGTAAAGATGTCTCACTTGCTACCTATTTCGTAATGTGTAGTTTCATTTATTCTTTTTTTGTTTGTTAGATAGGGTGAGGGGTATGGTAGGGGCAACAGTTAGAACAACATAAGTTTTAAAAGGTTTGACTAATCGGAACAAAATTGTCATTTTATTGGATTTACTAAAGCAAGATTTATGGTATTAATATACATACCAATTTGAGTGTTTGAATTGTATAATTACAAATTGGTTTATAATGGTGCCTTTTGAGAAATCTTGAAAATAAATTATAAAAGTTTTTGATAATAACTTTTAAATAATGTATCGTTTAAAAAGCTAATCAGAGCTTAGCCTTATTAAAATACATCGTTGCTACTAATTTTATCAAAATTGGTTGATTCATTTGCAAGATTTCATTTGAGAAACTTTTGAAAATTGGTTTTAGTAATGACTTCAAAATTTTTGACCAGTTATTTTTGTGTTTTTCATTTATTTTTAAGCTTAAAAATTACATACCATTTATTTCTTAGAGCACACCACAATTGATAATTTGTTCTAGAGATAAACTTAAACTTAATTAAAATTGCGATGGTCTATTCAGCAAAGGAGCGCGGGTCAACATGGGGAAATATTCTTTTTTATTTTGTCATCTTCTAATCTGGAGAAGAGGCAGCCGGTGCACTTGATTGTGTGACCTAAATCTCCACCATAAGTTAGCGACGCACCAATAATATTCCGGCTGTCTAAATGCGGCGGCTATCAGTTACAATCAGGAGAGCCGTATGCTAGCTCGCTGTCTCTATACCATAAAAAACCTATGCTAATGTTCTGCGCCCACAGAATATAAATGACGCCATAAGAGCTATCTCAGTAAATCTTATCGTAACTAGATAATAATAGGAAATAACAAACGGTGTTATTAGGGATAATATAACAATAATACATTGTGTTGGTAAATCTGTGGTGGCTTCTAACCAAAGCCGACGATTGGTTTACGCCAGATTTGGTGATGTGGAGCCTCAGTGGTAACGAAGAGGCCCCTCATTGTCACTAGGCAGGAAGGCAGATGGTCTATTCGGCAGAGGAGCCCGGACCAACACAGGGGAAAACGGGGGTGTGATGCTGTCCTGTAGCCTAACGTGCAGGACTACCTGACACACTATAGAATGGAAAATGAATGTGTGGAAAAAGAATGAAAAACACTGATATTATGGCAATAGGTAGCGATAGAGCGTCTAAATCCCCACCGGGCATGTTGCTGCTAAACACGTTAAGGGTAGAGTATTAAGTAAAGGTATCAATTGTAAATATATATTTAACCTACGCGCGTGATGGCGCGAGTATAACTCTGATATTATTTTAAACTGTGGTTTAAAAATTAGGTCACAGGTATGTGTTCGATTTAAGGGGCCAAATACATATAACAAATAATAAATATCCCTGGGGTGCTATTTTTGAACATTCAGCGATGATTTCGAAATCACCGATGATTAAAATACTCGTCAATCACGGACACTGAAAACACGTATTTTTGATATTCACACCATGTCTACCAACAAAATAAAAATGTATTTAGTGTCAGTGATTGACGAGTATTTTACCTATTCATCGAAGATTTAGAAAACATCGCTGAATATTCAAAAATAGCACCTCTGTTTTATATTATTATTTATATACTATTGATACACATAATATTGATCTGACCACAAATAAGCAAATTATTTGCTTGTGTTATGGGTTAGTCAACGATATTATACATGGAAATACACATCATATAAATACCAGAATATATTTAATAAAACATAGACCCAGAAATGCAGACGTCTATGTTCAACACACAAACCCCCACCTCCGTCGGAAATCGAACCCGAGCCTCACTATTTGTCAATGTGTTAAGGCAACTACGCTACCACTCGGCTAGCAAGACGGTGCTTTAGATTCTTGTTATACTATAAATGCACATACTTATGAATCTGAGAGGGCATTTTGAGTGATGTAGGAATGCAAAAAGTAAGATTCGACTCACGGCTAATGTGCAGATGCTTTCCATTTGGGCAGTATGCCCAAAATTCATAAGCATAAGTTGCTTTCAAATCGCCAAATAAAATTCATTTGTATTTAGGGTATGCTTGAAGTAAAAATGCAATTTTCATTCATATATGTACAGATAATAATTTCTTAATGGCGAATTCGCTGTATATTTCCCTATTCGCTATTTATGTTTTAGACAAGATAAATTATAACCTGTTAAACGCTAACTATCCCAGCTTTCTTTGAGATTTATGTAACTCCTCGATCTACTGCTGTGTAGTCAAAAGCATACGTAACAATAAAATCAAAAAATGCCTATTTTGCCCATAGTGTGATTAAGACGAATTCCGTATTTTTAGATCCAGTAACAAAAAAGTTTATGCGGGAGCAGATAGACAAGGTTTTTGGATATCCACTCCTCGTGAGGTTTAGTTGGGCTACAGCCGAACTGCTGCTTCAAGAAAAAGCGGCTCCATGTACATTTGAAGAGGTGGACGACCAGAGTACTAAGAAAGCACCTACTAGAAGCATAAGTACGTTTTTCTCGCCTAAAAATGACGAAAATAGAAAAAGAAGAAAGCACAAGTTCTTCGAAGAAAGATGTTTGACTATTGGTAATGCTTTTGATTGATTGTGGATTGTGTAACTAGTACTATTAAAAGTATTGTAGTATGTAGTAGTATTGTTTTTTCATAGTCCAATATTCATTATTATCAGCGTACAAGTAAATCCTTACATTTTAAGTACAACATCGTAGATATTGTAAGAATAATATGCTCTTTTTGTTGCAAATATAAATTTTATCGATCGGTTACAGGGTATATATCTTGATAGGTCACTAAAGCGCCAGTTTGGCGAGCTATTATTATAATAGAATAACATAAAAACCTTTATAGGAAGATAAACCTATATGTTTTTTTTACATGACAATCGGTCGAATGTCGCTGCAGATTTGGGATTTCTAAATATATAAAAAAAGTCCCGTCACGCCTATTATCCCCGAAAGGGTAGGCATAGGTGTGCTAGTATCTCCACGACTCGTAAGTCCAGTAGATATATTAGAACACCCACGATTAGCTAAGGTACTAGGGCCCATGATGTGATAGGTGGCAAGCCTATCGCCACTTCGGGTACGTTCCGATCCCGGGCAATGTCATGCTTACTCAGAATAATTTGAAAAATATTTTTAAGAAAAGTTGCCCGACCTGGGAATTAAACCCGGGACCTAAGCGGCTAGGGGCCTTAACAAGCGACAGCGGTACCGTTACACCACATAGGCTATGTATTCTGGTATTTATATATATTTTATGTGTAATATCATTGACTGACCTCCATAACACAAGCAAATAATTTGCTTACGTTTTGGTTAGATCAATACGTGTGATTTGTCCAGGGATATTAATTACTTTTGCTCGTATACACCCAAATATAAAATATCGTTTTCATCAAAATATTATGAGTGACAATACCCCGTAAGGGACTTGGCGTGAAGATATGTATGTAAACAATATATATATCGACATGCCTATATGTCCTCGAAAGCCAGGGCGGGTCGCTAGTATTTGATATTTCTGATCGTAGAAGCTTGTTAAAACTTCCACATATTCAAATTTTTAAATGAATGAACACTTGTACTGTTTTATGTGTCAATTTCAGTTTGACTTTATTTCACCCTACCAGGTTCCCAGGTACCAGGTTCCCAGGTACCAGGTTCCCAGGTACCAGGTACCAGGGTCGATCAGATACCAGGTTTCAGCCTACCAGGTTCACTTTTATAACATCATCGGTGCTAAAATTCAAGTTACCGTGTTTATTATTTGCTACTTGCAAGCGCTGACTCCTATGATATATTACAAAGCTATAGATGCGTCATACGCGCTTAATTTTGACTAGAACAATCCTTAAGCAATAGCACTGCAAAACAACCGACTTCCCGGTCCCGTACATCCCTAAAATGAGACCACCCTGGAATTGTACCCTTACAAACAAAAAAAGAATTATGGAAATCGGCCCAGAAGTGGCGGAGAAATTAGTGAACACACATAAAAAATATATAGAAACGTCCTCCTTTTTGGGGCGTCCGTTTAATAAAGAAAACAATTACGATCCGATCACGGCGGCTAACGCTGATCTCTTAGGTGACAACCGCACACGAAACTCACTACACCGTCGCCGCTGGTCTCGGCGACGAAGACCCCTTTTCCGCCCGGCGCCTAACGCCGGGGGGCGAG
>DVZN01000064.1:0-19786 GCA_018237365.1 Caria ino melicerta
CACACACACACACACACACACACACACACACACACACACACACACACACACACACACGCGCGCGCGCGCGCACACACACAAACTAATTCTCACATGAATGCGTATATCAGACACAAAAAGCTGACAAACATTTGTATATTATATTTATTGTACGTCTACATCTATTAAGTTTGTTTCCTTGGCTTGTTAATTTTATTTTCTTCATTTAGAATTTTTATGAATTTGTTCTTAGATACTATTAGCGGGGGGCACTGGTGACCTGTAACACAGGTTTATTGCCTACAATGAGCACCAGGCTCTCACAAGCAGATAGTTATAAGTTCTATTAAGTTTTATTATATGTAAGTTGATCCTACTTTTGAGAGTATCTAAATAAATAAATGTACTAAATGTAATTGGCTAATGTAAAGCATAGCATTATTTTTTTTGTTTTTTTTATAAATGCTGTGGATTTTTTTTTATTAAAAATAAATAAATAAATTTTTTGGAATATATTTACCAGTTACCATTAAGATGCTTAGACTCGGTGGAAAAGAAGAGACTTATTGGAGACCCTGCTCTTTTCAGCTTCAGTAATTAGAATACTTAAGTACCTATACAAAAGCTGAAAATTACAAAGTGGATATGAAAAGTGACGGCCGATGAACGTGATATTACAAAGGCTTATTACGCAGCATTATGAGGGTTAGTTAATGTTCGCGGAGAGCTTTTGATGGCTTATGTATATGCCGCAGATATGTAATAAACGCAGACTTTTCATCTGGGCATGAACTCATCCTCACTATCAGCCTATACTTTTCCAATGATTTGAAAAGTCAGTTCACATCCTGACTTTTCAAAATAAAAATCAAAAAACTATTCTATCTTTAAAAAAATATCGTCTCGCTCATATACCCTTTAGAGGTACATACTAGTATGCACCCACGATTAGTCGACGATATTAGGTCTCATGATGTGACGAATGGCAAGTCCGTCGCCAATCGGGCATAAATCCAATCCCAGGCAACGTTATGTTTTTCAGATAAACTAAAAAAACTCATGAATTGAACATGTTGCCAGACCCGGCAATCGAACCCGGGACCTCTCGCGTCAAAGTCGGAGACCGACACTATTCGACCGCAGAGGCGATTATTTTTTTTACAATTTTTCATAGTAGCTTAGTTATTCCAGCTATCCACCAGTGACAGTCAAAACTATCACGTCAAAAAATATTTTTAAAACATTCACATGCACTCATAAACAAACTTTTATTATAATTCTTAAAACATTTTTTTGTAATTTTTATAGGTATTTTTGTAAAAGTATTGAAATTTGTCTTCGAAACCGGCGTGTATGTATGAACAGAGTAATGGATGTGGAGGAAACTAGACAAGTATGTAGGGTAGGAGTTGTGACACTTGGCACTCAATACTCTCTGCGTAACTCGTAAGGGACTTGGCGTGAAGATATGTATGTATGTATTGAAATTTTTCGCCTTTAACCTAAAACAAATACCTCAGATAAGGTAAAATAGAAATCGATATGTGATTTGAATACGTGCTAATATATTTGAGCTCTTTTACGACACATGCGAACGTGCTCTGTTTACGCGTGAGCCTTTTGTCATATTTCTAGGTATGTGGTGTAACGGTACGGCTGTCGTCTGTTAAGACCGCTAGCCGCTTAGGTCCCTGGTTCAATTCCCAGGTCAGGCAATTCGATCGGGCATTTTAAGAAAAATGTTTTTCAGATTATTCTGAGAAAGCATGACATTGCCCGGGTGAGTATAACCGAAGTGGCGATAGGCTTGCCACCTATCACATCATGGGCCCTAGTACCTTGGCTAATTGTGGGTGATCTAGTATATCTACTGGACTTACGAGTCGTGGATATACTAGCACACCTCTGCCTACCCCTTCGGGGATAATGGGCGTGAAGGTACGTTCTTTTAGTAGTAGCTATTAGCTTCGGTCCCCAGGCAGCACACCTTGCCTGGCTGGAAAGATTTTACCTTTTCATTCGTCGAGTTAGAAGTCCTCTTAAAAGCAGTCTGACAGCAAGCCAGTTGGTTTATTTTATAAAGGAGTCCGGACCAACACCAGGAGGTGGCACTTAGCAGTTTAGGTATATTGCTTGCCTACTGTACTTCTTAGGTAAAGCTGGCAATTTATACCTGAACGTTTTGTTAAGGAGTGAGCAATCTGTACGGTAGTATAATTATCTAATCTATGCCAACACTACGTGGTGTTGGTGGGGCGTTCGCTCAAATCTAAAGTAAGTGTCGGTTCCGACAGGTGATGGTGGTGTACCTGAGGTCTGGCGGCGCGCTGCAGCGGCTCGTGGCGGCGCTCGTGGTGGCCGCCTGGGCGCGGCACTCGCGGGCCACGGGCCTGCTGCCTCCGCACTTGCAGGTAGGCACGCTACCGAAGCTACCAAGGTGGCGGCCGGTGGCACTACAATACTCCCTATTGAATCCAATGGAAATTTTCTAGATTGCATGCAATTTGTCATGTAAGCGACGCTGAGACTGCGCGTAATTACATTACATTTCTTCTTCTCATTTTTGGCATGTCGTTAGCAACTGTTTACTGTTCATTTGCATTAAGTTATCGCCTGATTTCTCTAAATCGTACTTTAATGATTCGTAAGTAATAATTTTTTTTAGGTTAGTCATGTCACTTGGCGGCATTGAGAAAATACACGGTACACTAATTTGTTCATTAGTAATTATACTTGTGTAATTTAACTGAATAAAATGGTACAAAATTGTTTCAAATTGGACTAGCCTTCATATTCAGTTATTTTGAAAATACTGAATCCATCTTTATACACCATACCACCAAAACACTTACATATATTTGTAAAGAAAATAATCACGAGAAAATGTTAACTGTGCGTGATGGCATACTAATGCCTTTTTGTGTTTGCAGAACGCAGAGACGGAAGAGAAAGAAGACGAGGACTCCGACGTAATCTCCAAGTTGGCGCCCCCGTTACTAGTCACTACTCTTCACACGTCGCTCAGCCAAGCTCTCTATTACGACGAGGTCGCCTTAAATTGTAACAGGTACACAATTTTGATTGAACACATTTCTCATAGCTTATATTTGGTTGGGGCAAAAAGGGGTATCATTGACATGTCATAACGTGCTACGCCAGATTGTTAATATTATACTACTTGTAAAACTTTCAAAATATATAATTACTTCAATAAAAGATAGTAAAATATTGAACATGCTGAAATTTTAATTAAAAAACACTTGTTAAATATGTAAAAAATTAAATATAAGTTCTCCTATGTTTATTCTGATAGCAGTCAACTTTTTATAACAATAAAAACTATTTATATAGTTTTAGAATTTTCCTCATATTTTGCGTGAATAAATTTATGTTCTTTTTTAGAAAAATAAAATTCTTTGAACCGAATAGATGGACAGTTTTAATAATTATGACATGTTGCCGGACGCATTAAATCTACTGTAGGTGCAAGCGGTCTGAAATATTCGAAATGTAAAAGATTTTTAAATTTACATTTCAAATGTTTGTTGAACAGTTGGTTAAAACCTTTTTAGGATATTGCAAGAAGCCCGCGATTTGTTGGCCATGTTAAAGCATTACAAACTGCCCGTGGACGGCGACGAATTCAACAATATAATGCGGCTTGAGCAGGTAACATTTTTAATTACATTTTCGTTTAATTATAATTTCTTTTATTTGACCAGTGCTATTCATTTATTCATGAATGTTTGTTCGATTTATTTAATAAATTTGACTCAATATTTATTTTCTTGATGTAATATTTATAGTTTATTAAATCATTAATAATGCGTGTAATTAGTTTAAGGTAAATTACTTCTTTATCTACAAAAAACGTATTGTATACTCTCGTTGATCGGCACTTCGTTGAATTTCATTGTATATTTAATATAACACCATAGAAGTAATATACGTAGTTGGGAAGACATACAACTGTGTGTAAACGTAGACGTCCGATAGTTAAAAAGAGAGAGATCACGTTATTCTATCTCTTTCTTTCTCTCTACATAGAGTAAAGAAGCTCCTAATACAGCACAACTCATGCACAGTCTCTACTGACACAGCTAACGAATGCGGTGTAAAGAATATCACTACAAACTCGAATAGTTCTGCTATAGCGCCTCTCCACACTAATTGCACGTATGTGAGTAGAGAAATAGATAAAAAGAGTATCTTCCCTTATCGCCTCTGTGTTGTAGCGGTACGGCTGTCGCCTGTTAAGACCGCTAGCCGCTTAGGTCCCGGCATCAATTCCCAGGTCGAGCAACTTTTCTTAAAATGTTTTTTAGATTATTCTAAGTAAGCATGACATTGCCCGAGATTGGAATATGCCCGAAGTGGAGATAGGCTTGCCACCTATCACATCATGGGCCCTAGTACCTAGGCTAATCGTGGGTGTTCTAGTATATCTACACGATTTAGGAGTCGTGGAGATACTAGGACACCTTTGTCTACCCCTTCGAGAATAATAGGCGTGAAGGTACTTCCCTTACTCTCTAACAGATGTTCAACTAATAGCCTGGTTTGTTTACAGTATTGATGATACTTTTATGCATAACAAACACTTGTACTTATCCACAGATAACATGTAATTTTTCAGAAATCTTAGTTGTGGAGAGTAAAGGTTCATGTTCTGTTAAATATATGTATACTTTTAGGTAGTACATATGACAAGTGTGACAGAACCTATGATAGCGGCTATGAAGTCGAAGCGCATCGCCCAGACGCTCGAGGAACGGCGGAAAGCGCTCCAGACATCTGTGACCCAGTGTTCCAATGAGCAGACCTCGCTCAACATATCGTAAGTTCCAAAAATATTTTCTTTTCTTTAATTAGAATTAGAATATTAGAAGGCAAAATGCCTGTCCGGAGGGCGATCTTACGTTATGTTTACCGAACCGTGGCCACCATTCGAGAACCAATTTACTCCACTGGCCATCGGTACTGCGACAGTTGTGATCAGCTCACTGTCACTTTGGTTCGTTACACTTACTGAACTACGTCAGTCACTCTCGTTTTCTGCCCGATAATCTCGTTCTGGATTTTGTCCCTGAGTGAGTTTCAAACATACGTTTTCCATGGCTCTCTGTAACGTACAGTTTGGTAGACCAGTGTAACCGTCACGGGTCAATATAAACAAATAAAAATAAATATCGTCACGTCCATATATCCTTAAAAGGGTAGCCAGAGATACACACTAGTTAGTATCGATCCACGATTAGCCGACGATATTATGTCTCACGATGTGACAGGTGGCAAGTCCGTCGTCACATCGGGCACAATTCCAATCCCAGGCGACGTTACGTTTTTCACGTTATACCATTTATAACTCAAGGACGACCGAACCAATTATTTTGATTTTTGTGGTCATGGTTTTGTCCGGATATAGGATAATAAATATGAATATACGATATCAACATAATAAATGAACATAAAAAGATGGGGTAGCTTTTATCTCAAACGTGGACGAGACGGCTAGTTGGATATATGATGCAGCGTAGAGTGTGCGCAGCGTGCAGGCGGCGCTGGCGAGCGCGTGCGCGTTCCTGCGGCGGCCGCCGGCGCAGCTGAACCCGGCGGTGCGGCCGCTCATGGACAGCGTCAAGCGCGAGCCGGCCGAGCCGCTGCAGGCCGCCGCCGCCGCCGCGCTGCCGGCCCTGGCCGCCGCGCTTGCCGCGCGCCGCCCCTGCCCCAACGACAAGGTGCTGCACAACCTCAAGGCCTTCCTCCGGTGAGACACCCCCCCACACACACACACACGCACCGAAAAATAATTACAAATCGGGTGTAACGTCGGGACCTCGAGTAAGCGGGCATAAAAAAATTAACTGCAAATTAAAAATCACCGCGCGTTTCCTTTAGCATACTTGTTATTTAGACGGCTTTCTATATACATCTGTACAGTATACATCTGTACACTATACGTAAAGAATTTACATTCGTTAAAATTAAGACATTAAAAACGTCACGTCAAGCTGCAGTTTCAATTGTATTTGAAAAACTTCCCCGTGAACAGCGTGGACACTTTCTGAGTGTTATTATGAGTTTAGATTTAGGTTATATTTAACAATGATCCTTTGAGACTTATAATATGTAAATAATTAAGTAAATATAACCCGATGCAAAAGTTTTTTAATATCACCGGACAAATTAAATAAATAGATCAAGACCCAAATAAGCTGAGTATTCACTTGTAATAAGGGTGTCAGTCGACTATTAACAATCTAAAATTACTAACACCAGCCGTGTCCGTTACACACATGCCTACACCTGTCGGAAATCGAATCCGAATCTCGTTTGTCGGCGTCATTAGGCATATACTTGACCAACGTAGCGAAAAGAACATCCACTACGCTACAAACTTATTTATTTAGAAAACTAAACAGAAAAGTGAGAATGTGTAAGGAGTAGAAACTCGCCAAACGCAGTGGGGAAATTGACTGTCTTTATCAAATTATCAGACCGTCTTGCCGGCCGAGTGGTGAGCGAACTTACACTTACTTATTCGGGTTTTTATATGTCCAACACCCATATCACAAGCAAATAATTTGCTTACTTTGGGTTAGATGTGTGATTTGTGGACATTTATTTATATTATTATTTATTTATTACATACACAATAACATTTAGGTAAATTTAAAATGAAGACGTCGTCCACCAGTGGTATGCAATATGCCGATGAATTAGTGACTGATGAATGAAATAAGTATAAGTAGCATTTCATTAATAAAAAAAACGAAAACAATTCATATTTTCCGTGATAAAAATTACACCATCCATAATAATCTCGATTGCAATTTTAAAATTGATTGCATTCACAACTATGGTTTTTTGAGTTTAAGTTTGAGAAATTGTTTTTTAACCTGTTAGTATAGTTTGTGCTTGAGTACCCAATGATTTAAATATTACATGTATGTAAAGACAATTTCATTTAAGTCTATAGCATTACATTTTTATTAGGTGTGATCCTGAATTTACTCCGCGCATCTCGTTAGAAGTCACAGAAGAAGCGAATGGTGACTCGGGGAGTGGCGACAGCGGGAACGAGGGAAAGGAACCTACTTCTAGTCATGGTCCACTATGTAAGATATCCTTGTTTTCTATACCGGGTGTCAAAAAAGGTGTATCAAACCGAATGACCCGAATACTGTAGGTTAGTTTCTAAATTAACATTATAATTATTTATACGGGATACTCACTTTTTTTTGTTTGTTTAAATATTTGTAGATATTTAAACAAACAAACAATAAAATAAAATGAAATCAGTTCAGAAGTTATATGGGGTATTACATAGACTTTATAGAATATTTAAGGGTACCATCTGCATCTACCAAATTATGGTGTGTTTTGCACACCATAATTTGGTAGATGCAGATGAGATACAGAATACCGTCACATATATCCTCGAAAGGATAGGCAGAGGAACATAATCGTATTCACCCACGATTAGCCGACGATATTACGTCTTGTGATGTGACAGGTGGCAAATCCGTCACCATATCAGATGATGGATTTGCCACTTGCCATTTGAAAAACTGAAAACCCGGGAAATCAACCGAATGGGACTTCGTGCGATAATAAGCGAATATTTAACTCAATGATTTTGTTATATACTATTACGACCACGTTTCTAACAAGCATTTTTTACAGTGGACAAGTACAACGGAATATTAACGCTTCGCGAACAACACCGCAGTGCAGAGAAGGTGGTGCCCAGGCGAGGTCGGCCACCCGCCGCCGGCCCTGACCTTAGCTTAGACCAGCTGTTCCCCAAGGAAGATGATGTGAGTATATTATGGCATCTACATTACAGTTGGCCGCCTCGTTGTTTTAGCTGTTAGCATACTCGCCTAGCCACGCCGACGAACAACGAGATTCAAGGTTCCATTGCCGACGAGATTGCTTTTGTTTGATGAACATAGACGTTCATATTTTTGGGTCTGGGCGTTTGTTAAGTTTATTTCGGTATTGATTCACTCACACACGTCTTCGTCTCACCCACGTCCTAATAATAAGATGGAAACTGGGCGTGACAATATTTATTTTATTCGTAATTTAATACACTCAAAAACTACTGAATCGATTTTTATAATTCTTTCATCATTGGACAAACAAGTTATTGAGGAGTAACATGGGATTTTTTTAAATTAAAATCCGTTCAGTAGACGCTAATATGGGTTGGCGAAGTTGTCAGATGCTAGTAGCATTTTTTGTAAATCAGGGTTTTGTATTAAATTCAAATCTGTTTTTAGATCACAGCTGGAAACAACGTCTGTACGCTATTGTTACATACTCAAAGAATGTAAACGCCATGTTATATCACATAATTCTTTATTTTCTAAATTATAAATTTGTTTCCTTTTATTTGTTAGGCAAGAAAACTGTTGCGGATCCAAAGACGAGGCGCTTCAATGGCGCTCAATAGTCTCACTACATACTTCGGCGACGAGTTACCCGAGAAGTTGCCGAAGCTCTGGGAATTTATAACACAGCCGTTCGAGAAAGTTCTGACTGATAGTGGTAAGTTAATTATTATTTGAACAATAATATATATCTGTATTTCTATTTATTTGCTGTTTTTTTTTAAGTATGTACATATTTTTCCTTCTTTATATTGATGGAAAACTTATGTTTCATGCCGTTAGTTTAATCCTATATAATTCTTTACCCGACGTGTAGTGGCCCCTTTTTAAATCGAAAACGGAACTGTAAAATAATTGGGAATTAGACTAATTATGTAGGTAGTTTAGAGTGGGAGGCGGTGACGTGTAAGTGTAGTATTGTACGTGTGCAGAGCTGCAGTCGCTGGAGTGCAGCGCGGCGGAGGAGCTGGTGTCGCGACTGCAGGTGGTGGAGACCGTGGCGGGCAGCGTGGGCCCCGCGCTGTGGCCGCGCCTGCTGGCCGGGCTGCCCGCCGCCGCCGCGCTCGCCCGCGCCGCGCACACCGCGCTGCGGCACATGGCCGCGCGCGCGCTCGCCGCCCTGCCCGCCCGCGCCCCGCCCGCCGCGCTGCCCGCGCTGCTGCCCGAGGTGAGCTCCGCCGCGGGGCCCCGCCCGCGCCTCCGCCGCGCTCCTAAATATGGCCACATCGCAGCGTCAACATTGTTTTTTTAACTTTTATGGAAAGGTTCCGCCTGTAAGACCTCCCACTACGTCTTGGTAACGCTGTTACTGCTGATCGGTGATTACTCATTCAATTTATTCGCAGCTAACCCACTGTTTATGATGGCCGTTTACTATCTGCACCCTGTAACCCCAGTGACAAGCTACAACTCAGCCAGAATAAAATAAAAAGTATCGTCTGTTTGATCCAAGGAAAAATACTAAGCTATCAAGAATAAAAAGCACATTTAAATATTTGGTGTCTATAGACGGTGGATATTTTTTATTATTAGGAAATTCGTCCGAACTGGTTATTTAATATTTTAAAAAATATTTTCAAATTTGTCATATATGGCTGATTTTGCTATTTATTTTATTCCATTCTTTATTGTACACGAAAAAGTTGTAATATAATTATACATGTAAGAATGACACAAATGGCGAGCTTATCTCTGTAAGATATTTCATTCAGCAAACCCCATATAGGGAGAATGCACGAAATAAATTTACTTACTTTACCTACTGAGTACGGAAAGTAAAGCATTTTATCGAATGTACTGCGTAAGTAATCTTAGAATATTAATTATAAGTTTATTAACTGTTTACTCTACAAACTTTAAGGTAGAATTTGTCCCGCAGCTTATCGAATCGCTGTCGGAGCTGCGCAGCGACAGAGTGCGGTGCGGCGCGGCGGAGACGCTGGCGCGGATCGTGGACACGCTGCAGCTGCAGCTGGTGCCCTACATAGTGCTGCTCGTCGTGCCTCTCTTGGGTGAGACTCCTACATTACAATCTTGTGTAGGTGACACTAGACACCTGTGAGAGGTCCCGACGCCGCACAGGGTTGGAAAAGGGACGATCTTCCCAGCCAGACAAGGCATGCTGCCATTAAAATAGTCTTTGGTGTGTGGTTTGGTTATCTGTCTCGACAGTCTCATTGGTCGGGTGGTGAGTATAAATACTTCGCCACGTCGACTAATAACGAGACTCTGATTCACGCGTGTTTTTGTATTATATACACAGATGCTACTTATTCTGTCTCTGGGATACCATAATACATTTAATAAGCCCCAGGTTTTATTAAATTAATTCTAGTAATTAAATATGTATTTCTATCTATTACTCTGGCACTAGACCAATTCGTTTTAATTGTTTAATATATCGTCACGCCCATATATCCTCGAAAGGGTAGACAGAGACATACTAGGATCCACCCACGATTAGCCAACGATTTTGGGTGCCATGATGTGACAAGTAGCAAGTCTGTCCCCATATCGGGCACAAATCCAATCCCATGTAAAAAAAAAACTGAAAAAAACTCGTAGAACAAATCGCCCGACCCGGGAATCGAACCCGGGAACCCTTCGTCATAATCGGACACCGACTCCACTCTGTCATAGAAGTAATTTTTTCAATGATATTTTATTACATATTTCCGTTTCCAGGGCGTATGAGTGACCACAACGAGGCGGTCCGGACAATGTCGACGCGATGTTTCGCCACGCTGATCCAGCTGATGCCGCTGGACGGCGCCGTGCCCGAGCCGGAGGGGCTCTCGCAGGAGATGCGCGAGAGGCGGCGGAAGGACAAGGACTTCCTCGAACAACTCTTCAATCCTAAGTCTATAAAAGACTACAAAATACCAATCCCAGTGTCTGCAGAGTTGAGGAGTTATCAACAAGTAAGTGAATAAATACTAAGCGAACAAATATAAATACTATGCGAGCAAAATTGACCGAAAAAAGCAATATCGCGCACAATGCTTTTCCATTAAAGTTTTTTTAAACATCGTGTTAAACTTTATATGCCAACGTATTTATTCGATGTTAGTTTCCCAAAATAGACCCTATTTTTAGAACGATATTTTTATCTGCTGGCGATAAAAATTCGAGTTGTTTCAAGTTCAAACAATCGCGAACCTATTTTTAAAAGGCTCGCATAGTATATCATCATATTTATAATCATCATCGTATGTATCTATGCTTATATCTTTTGAATCTCAAGAATGGGTTCGTTCGTTGAGATGGTGCAATATGCGTGTGCGCGTGCCAGCAGTAGTTTGATATTTTGTTGGATGCAAAGATCCATTACGGTTTAAATAGAAGCACAGTGCACAAATGTGATCAAAAAACGCAAAGGCCACTGACTGATCTATCAATGCACAGCCACTACTGGACCGATCGGGCTCCAATTTGGTATGCACATAGCCACTATGATGTAGACATCGGCTAAGAAAGGATTTCGATAAATTCTACCCCACGGGGATAAAATAGGGGATGAAAGTTTGTATGAAACTTCATAAATCTTCGACTGGTCGAACTGAAATTTACCGCTAATCGCGAACTCTACGCGGGCAGAGCCTCGGGTGGAAAGCTAGTATTACATAAATAAACTAACTTTTAATAAGTTTACGTTACGTTAATCAAGCGTAATATATTATCATCTACTGCGGCAAATTAAACGAAAATAAATCGAAATAAATAGTTTTTTATTTTATGAATAAAGAATAATGAAATTTGTATATTTACAATACTTATGTACAAAAATGTTTTCCTTTCCTTTACACTTTGTATACATAAAAAAGCATTTTTGATACAAATTCTTTGAAATATTTTATACTGTGTTATAAATCGGTATTCTTGACATTAGAAAGTGATGTGTAGCGTCGAATATTGTGTTGCACCTATACTGTAGAATTAACTGTATGTATCGCAGGCCGGCGTGAACTGGCTGCGGTTCCTGTACGAGTACAAGCTGCACGGCGTGCTGTGCGACGACATGGGACTGGGCAAGACGCTGCAGTCGCTCGTGGTGGTGGCCGGCTCGCACCTCGAGCGCGCCCGCGACCGCGCGCCCGCCATGCCCTCGCTCGTCGTCTGCCCGCCCACGCTCACCGGTCTGTGGCGCACGCACGCACGCACGCACGCACGCACACACGCAGAGAGAGAAAGATATACACTCGCGCGCATGCTCGCACGAATTTAGTAATAAAATCGAGTGTCTTTATTATCTGTAGTAAATTATGTCGTTGTTTGTTTGTTGTTTCAACGATTTATTATTTTTTTAGTTTTTTTTGTGCATTTCATTCATTCATTTAGTCGCTATAAACAATTAAAGTGTCTGAAAGACAAATTAAAAAATTTGGTCTATCCGGAACAACCAGTTAATCTCCGAACTGGTTGGATTATTTTTGATGGAACTTTACTGATAGATAAGAATAGCTAACATTACTAGAAATAACTTAAGCTACTGGTGTTAAAGAAAACAGAGCTACAAAAATACATATAAAATATTTTGAACTCTACGTGGACGAAATCGCGACAATCAGCTAGTTAACATGTATAAATCAATTATGAAATGCATTACTTCTCTCTTGAGAGATTAGCTGTGTAGAATGGAGCGGGTTCAAATCCTAACCGCGAAGCGGCCATTGGTCTAGCGAGTGTTGCTCCAATAGAATCAAGAGTGGATGGTCCTCCCCTGACGGGGTCCGTTCTCACTTGTATCCTATGCGGATAAGCATAACATACATTGCCATCACGGCTTGACATGGCTAAGGCCGGACTAAGTTGTACTGGGGATTTGTCAGCAAAAAGGGAAACCAGAGATCAAAAGGTCATCCAGCTCCATGCTGGTTTAGGCGTAAGCCGAAACTCAACATCTTTTGCTTAAGACAAAGTGTTTCGTACTCATCAGATGGGCGACAGCCCATTACTCTGTCAATTATAAAAATAATTCGTAAAAACAATTGTGAATTTGTCTTAATTGCAGGACATTGGGTGTTCGAAGTTAATAAATTTATACCAGCGAAATACCTCAAACCGTTGCAATATGTCGGCCCGCCGGCAGAGCGGGAGCGACTTAAATCGCACGTGGGATTTTACAACCTCATCGTGGCCTCGTACGACATCGTGCGCAAAGACATCGAGTTCTTCAGCCAGATCAAGTGGAACTACTGCATACTGGACGAGGGCCACGTCGTCAAGAATGGAAAAACCAAAGCGTTCCAAGCTATAAAACAAATAGTCGCCAATCATCGATTAATATTATCCGGGACACCCATTCAAGTAATTTTTGCTGTACATTTTATTTTGTTTTTTGTTCATTCATGTCGTATAATATTTGGAATATTATAAAGACCTAGTTACTTTATAGAGCCCCACTAATTTATGTCTTCAACACTCTCTTGACACCTGTTTTCGAGCCATTTCTGATCATGGAAAATCTTTTTTAAACAATTTCTTTATGTATATCACTGACTATCTGACATTACCGGACATTACCTACACTGACGGCATATGTTTATAGAGATAGTAATGGGTGTGTGTGTATTGTAGAACAATGTGTTGGAGCTGTGGTCGCTGTTCGACTTCCTGATGCCGGGGCTGCTGGGGTCCGAGCGGCAGTTCACGGCGCGGTACTCGCGCCCCATCCTGGCCGCCCGGGACCCGCGCGCCTCCCCGCACCAGCTGCAGGCCGGCGCCCTCGCCTGCGAGGCGCTCCACAGGCAGGTGAGGCACCCCCGCACCAGCTGCAGGTGGAAGCGCTGTAGCCTTAAATATCTTACCGGCATCGGCATATTAGGCTCTACATAGAATGTTCAGACACAGTTCATCCTTTTCGCACTGACTACAGAAGCTTACTCCAATCGAATATTTATTACTATCATAAGAGCTGTCTCGTTGGTCACTATGTTATACCATCAAAAAAGCGATAATCCGGCCGTCTAGTGTTCTTTACACAATAAATGAGAAATGTACCTGTGTGGCAGGTGCTGCCGTTCCTGCTGCGGCGCGTGAAGGAGGATGTGCTGCGCGAGCTGCCGCCCAAGATCACGCAGGACTACTACTGCGAGCTGTCGCCGCTGCAGCGCCGCCTCTACGAGCACTTCTCGCGCGAGCACATGCCGCAGGACATCGAGCGCGCGCACACGCACGTCTTCCAGGTACCGACACACGCTTTATCCTCGTGCAAAACGTACTCTCACTTTAATTGTAAATATGTATCGAGATTAATCACTCGTGTTGCATGTTTTTACCGATAAAATTTTTTTAAATCGTAATGTTTAATAGCTAAAGTAATTGTGTCTGTGCAGGCGCTCCACTACCTGCAGAACGTGTGCAACCACCCCAAGCTGGTCCTGTCGCCGGAGCACCCCGAGTGGGCGCGCGTGTCTCGCCAGCTGGCCGCCTCTGGATCGGACCTGGATGATATCTCGCACGGTGCTAAACTCCCTGCACTCAAGTACGTCGTACATATTTTGTCTTAAGCATGATTAATTTTCTGTTATTTCTTCTTTTAATTTAAGTGGAATTTATATATTTATTTTAATTAAAATTTACGACAGTCAAGACAATACTAATATTTAATCGCAATATGAGTCTGCTGACACCTCTTGGTCGCTTTTAATCGACACGGTTAGCTTCGATTATAGATTTTTAATGACGCCTATTTTATTCAGTTACAAGTGAAGTATTTATGAAGAAATTTGTGTATAGTATTTTCTCGATCCTATCAAATTGGCGAATCTCACTCATTGAACTCCAATAGGTTGCTATAACATAAACCTAAAACTCAAAATATGCCTGAGTAACGATTTATAACTGTTCTGAATCTTTCAAGTCTAATTTCACAAAATCTTGTGATAATTTCATAAAACACATATAGTTTCATGTGATAAATTTGTTGCTTGTCAAACACGGAAAAGAGGAAAAGACGTTGGGTGTATTCGAATCGGGGCGTGTGTGTGGCAGGCAGCTGCTGCTGGACTGCGGCATCGGCGGCGGCGGCGCGGGCGGGCCGGGCGAGGCCGTGGTGTCGCAGCACCGCGCGCTTGTGTTCTGCCAGCTCAAGCGCATGCTGGACATCGTGGAGCGCGACCTGCTGCGGCGCCACCTGCCGGCCGTCTCCTACCTGCGGCTGGACGGGGCCGTGCCCGCGCAGCAGCGCCACGCCATCGTCTCCCGCTTCAACGCCGACGTCTCCATCGACCTGCTGCTGCTCACCACCGCGGTCAGTGCCCCCCCCCCTCGCCTGCCGTCTCCTACCCGACCAACATAATATAAATGTTCTATACTTTTTTTTATTTTCGGTATATAATTTTAAATTATAAATGTTAACATTGGTTAATTTTTAAAATTTTTGAATTAGTGAAACTGGTAGACCTATAATGATAATTACACAAAATATAGCCAGAGCAATTCAAAATCTAGGCAGTTGGTAAGAGGCCTGGAGTGACCCTTAATCGCCTTTCACGATACCCACGGATAGACATGGGTGGTGCTATTACCCTGCTGTCACCGCACGGCTATACAACAATGTAATCCCTGCACAGGTGGGCGGGCTAGGGCTGAACCTGACCGGCGCAGACACGGTGATATTCGTGGAGCACGACTGGAACCCCATGAAGGACCTGCAGGCCATGGACCGCGCGCACCGCATCGGCCAGCGCCGCGTCGTCAACGTCTACCGCCTTATTACCAGGGACACGCTCGAGGAGAAGATCATGGGGTACGCCCAGTTTCTATGTCACCGGTTCTTGAAATCTATATTTCCTTCAAAGTACTAGAAATGGTCTGTGAAGTCGTCTGAATTGAAGTTAAATATTATTAAATAGACTAAGGAATATATCATTAAAGTGATCCTTATTTTATTGTGATAAGGGTGTTTTTCAACCATAGTAATATGTACATAAGTAAAATATCATCACGCCCATATATCCTCAAAAGGGTCGGCATAGGTACATGCTAGTATGCGCTCACATTTAGCCGATGATATTAGATACTATGATGTGACGAGTGGCAAGTCCGTCGCCAATCGTGCACTTATCCAATCCCAGGAAACGTTATGTTTTTCAGAAAAACTGCAAAAATTCAGAACAAGTTTTCCGACCCGGGAATCGAACCCGAAACCTCTCGCGTCAAAGTCTGACTCAGACACCACTCGACCGATTCGATGATTCATACTATACATGTTTACCGTAAATCCCAAAGTAACTGTATATGAATATTGTAGACAAAAAAATATCGTATTATTTTAATAGTTTTTTTAAATTATATTTGGAGTTACGTTTTCATATAGAATACACATCATCTGTATTTTCAGACTGCAAAAGTTCAAATTGATGACAGCCAACACCGTAATTAGCAGCGAGAACGCAGCTATGGAGACAATGGGCACGGATCAGTTGCTGGACCTGTTCCAGCTGTCTAGCTCTTCCAACGACGCCAATCGGCCGCAGACCAGCGGCATCGGCGCCAAGTCCGTTATCGAGACGCTGCCGGACCTCTGGGACGACAAGCAGTACGAGGAGGAGTACGACATGACTAACTTCATACGGAGTCTCAACAAGATGAACGCCTGAACTACCTCTATATATCACAATAACTGTTTGTGACAGAAGAAAAATACATACATATCTCAACGCCAAGTCCCTTACTGGGTATGCAGAGAGTGCCAAGTGTCATGATTTTTGCATTCTTCACACCCACATTTATTATTCCCTTCATACACACACGCCGTTTGGAGACTCTTGACACCACCCTTGGATAATACACGAGCGATTTGGTCATGGAATGGAAGAAAAAATGTATAGTTCAATAAAACAACGAAGTGATACTTTTACATATACCGCGGAGTACTTGCACGAGTGAGTGAATATTCCGCGGATGGATGCAATGCGATATGCTATAGATGGACGAAAAAAAATTGGCGACGGGGAAAAACACTTATTGCGCCTGTAACGCCATCTATAACGCAAATTAAATAAAGTCGAGTTTTTTAATATCTTTGCTTCTGAGTGGCCTTAAAGATTAAAAACATGCGGAATTTTTAAGTTAGGCATCCAGTAATTCCTTTAAAAATAATTTAGTAGCCTTTGCGTAATGTGTATAAAACAGACATTCATATAAATAATTGTAATTTCTATAAAGACCTTAATACGTTTTTCATATATATCTTCTGTTTACAGGCATTACAGGCAGCGAAGTACATAAGAAATATCATTGCTATGATATATTAAAGAAAAGCTATAGATACGTTACCTAGCTACAAATTGACATTTAAAAGTGACTTCTTTTATTTACTGGTACATATTTACGATTATAGCTTGAAAAAAGTGAAATTTTTGAATTTATAATACTATGGTCACGTCATGCGTTTGTGTTTATCTTTATTTAATTCGGAATTAAAACTTTTCATATACGAATTGTTTTGTTACGTTGGAGAATTAGGGAAACTATATATATTATAGGCTTTGCGAATGTTAAAATAACAATATGCTATCTAATGTCATCTCTCTCATTTATCACTACATAGTATAAAACAAAGTCGCTTTCTCTGTCTTCCGTACGTCCCGTCCCTGTGTATTCTTAAATCTTTAAAACTACGCAACGGATTTTGATGCGGTTTTTTTAAATGTATAGAATGATTTAACAGGAAGGTTTATATGTATAATACATGCATAAAATAATAGAGAAACATTGATAATTTTAGAGGTTTCTTATGTGATGTCTATAAGATACATTCTGTAGTATATTTACTATCACCCGTTTTGTACCCGTGTAAAGCCGGGGCGGGTCGCTAGTTTATTAATAAAAAAATTGATTACTGCATACAAAAATTTTATAATTACTAAATATTTATTTATATGTGTTCTTAACAATTTTACAGTCAAGATATTTCGCCTAAAAATGTCAACTTGCAACTTCTTTATGTTATAAGTAGCTTTTTGTCTACGTGGAGTTCGGTTCTCGCAATAAATTTCAGTTCGATCAGTCGAAAATTTGAGAAGTTTCAAACAAACTTTCATCCCCTAGTTTATCCCCGTGAGGGTAGAATTTAACAAAATCCTTTCATAGCGGATGCCTACATCATAGTGGCTATCTGCAAATATCAGCGCGATCGGTACAGTAATTAGGACTGTATAGATCAATCAGTCAACCATCTTTGCGTTTTATATATTCAGATACTACGAAGCTTATGCTATAATAAGGAATATACCTTACAAAAATGCTCACAGGGCATTTTTTACAATTATCTAGAAAAAAACAGCTGCGTTGGTGTACGAATGTAATTACTATAGCTATAACGATGACATGGGAATAGCAAGTATTTGAATTAGTCGTATTCAGTTTTAACTTGTTTGTAGATTGAACAGAGAGGCTTATACTGTGATTATTGTATAACAAGGTTAGATTTAAATTTCCAAAGCATTGAAATAACGTAAGTATATATATTCCATTTACAGTGCAATTAATGGTTGTTACGTCTAATTGTTTTCGTTTTAAAATATTGTCAAAAGTCATTCTATATACTGTGATCACGTTTAAGAAAGAAATTCGGTCATTGACCTTTGTTGTTGAATAATTGTACCTGCTCTACATACGGTCTTTTATTTGTGTGTGAATAAAAACACACGTGTAGCAAATACCTACATATTTAACCTATATTTCACTTTAGCGCGTAAACTCGATAGAATATAAAAGTTTAGTAAGAGAGCTATGGTTATACATGTATTGTACGTTTTACAAATTATCCCAAATTTTACATTTTATAAACAAGTTATTCAGTATGTATAGTCAATTAAAAAATACGAATAACATCTACATACAGTTTAAGTGTAAAATTCTACTTGGACTTTTGTTTCTGACTGTACATTTTACACGACCATACAAAAAAGCAATACAAATATATTTAGGCAATAGTGAAACTTCTACTTGACCATACAAATGACAAAGAAAGCAATAACATATATATATTAAGGCAATAGTTAGAGTTCTATTTTTTTATCATAATATATACATTTATATTTGCGTAGAATAAGTTATACCCACAAAAGTCAATTCACTCAGATGATTTGTCAATGACCTCCGTGACAAACCTCCTCCAATGACATTGGCGGTGTGTAGATGACGTCACACTGCGCAGGTGTCATGTTAATGTGGTCAGCTCTAAGAATATGAAGCTAGGCATTATCACAAAAGTAATTATATAAAGTAAAACCAATTGTCATGTTTGCCGTGCTACACTTGCTTTTTTATCATCATATATTTATTTCTTTTTGGTATGTACATAATACTATTTATTAAAAAAAGTTCATCTTCCTTCTAGTATCAAGTATACGGTTCATATTCTTGGAGTTAGTTATAAGCTTCATTCAAATTTAGTTTAGTATTCGTTTTATGCATTTGTAATTAATGTACGGTGTCTTATTTTAAAAATATACGTTAATATGAAATCGCTCTTAGTTCTCTGTTTGTCAATTTATGTATGAATTTTTGTATTTTGAAACTTTTAATACGAAAAGAAGTCATTAAGAAAAATGTTTTGAGTATATGATAAATAAACGAAATGAAACAAGTGCGCTTAAATAATTCTAGATACTGTTCAGTAAAATCTTTTACAGTAACATAAGTCAGTCCAAAGATAAATAATCATATGTACGAAATCACAGCACTGCCCAAATAGATACGAATTGTAAAGCTATAGTTTTCTTTAATTGCTGTGCTGTCAAATGGTTGTTGGTAGTCCTACAGAGATGTTTCGTTCCATTTTCATTTTACGGTTGTTTGTTATGACGGCAACCTCTAAACCAGTGGTTCCCAAACTTATTTTGTCTACTGCCCACTTTGAGAATAAATATTTTGTTCTTTCTCTTGCAGTCGTTGTT
>DVZN01000065.1:0-19615 GCA_018237365.1 Caria ino melicerta
TAGATGGCACTGCTATGGTAAACCGACATTTGTCTATATAATAAATTTATGTGCGCGTGCGCCTATGTATGCGTGTGAGGGTGTGTTAAAATGTTTAATGTTTTGAATTTTTTATTAAAAACCCGTGCGAAGCCGGGGCGGGCCGCTAGTAAACATATAATAATATCTGGTCATGTTAATGACATAAATAATTGTACACACACACATATCTTCACGCCAAGTCCCTTACATAGTAGGCAGAGAGTATCAAGTGCCAAGTGTCAACAACTGTAATAATAAACAATTGTAATATCGCGATTTAGGATTTCACCCGAAAGGTAGGTCAATTAGCGTTTATTTTTATCGTAGAGTCTAAAATATTGTTATGGCGCTTCATCAAGCAACAGTTACCACTACAGACTGTCATTCTTATGATAAGTTACTAAATTTCATCTAGAGCTAATGAAACAAGCAACTTGTGTGTGATTAGCTCTGCTCATTTCAGGATAACAAGTGTTAAAAGAACCTCGTCGATCGGTTCATCTCCAGGCGACGCCCCTTCGTGGCACGAAAATTAATTACTATTGTGTTGTTTGTAGATAATTGTTTCCCATCCGGATGTGCTTTTGGAAACAACGAATATACTCGTGTGTGATTTATTTAGTAAAGCAAATATACAATAAATAGCTGGTTTGGGTACTGTTTATTTAAATTCATAAATAAACAGTACTTATTCAGTTCAGCTTCAGTCCTTTCAATATTGTGAAATAACGGGAAATACAGAATTCTATACAGACACCCATTTTATAAATTGTAAAATTTATGTTAGGGAGTCATAAAATAAGTTAAATATATGTCGTGAAATTAGTAAAAATTTTAATGTATCGATTTGTATAGTTCCACGGGCAGCTGGCCCGCACCAGATTGCATGCGGATGCTGGATTTCGATTGATTTCTGCGGTGCAGACATCAATCGACGGGACATCGGTGCTGACATCGCGATGCATCAAACAAGCCTCGCTGACATTTGATAGAGCAGAACATCTAGATGAATTAATGTCTTTTATGTGATTTATGTATGTATTTATTGGTCGTATTTACAAGACGTTATGCGTCAAAGAGCAATATTCGCAATAATACGATATTATTGCGAATATTGCTCTTTGCGGCAGGCGGCTGGCCCGTGGCCCGCCGGTACTCACCGTAGCTGCTGCACACGAGGTGCAGGCGGCTGGCCCGTGGCCCGCCGGTACTCACCGTAGCTGCTGCACACGAGGTGCAGGCGGCTGGCCCCGTGGCGGCAGTCGCGCAGCTCCCGCAGCAGGCCGCCCTCGGTGCGCTGGAAGGCCCGGAAGGCCTGCGCCACGCCCCGCATCGGCGGCGAGCCCCGCGCGCCTCCGCCCACCATCACGCTCCTGTTCACTGACCTGCCGCAAATATCAAATTTTCTTCAAGAGACCTTTCTTGGTAACACATAAAACAGGAAGCAGTAGGCTAGTGCCACACCTATGTATTATAAAACACACCAAATTTTGTGTGGTATTAGCTTACAGCCCGGGTCCATATTGAGCATATCTTTCGATGCGGATTTTTTCTGTTACCATCGCTTACTGCAAAAAACACATTCAGTAAAAGCCAATTTCAGCTGGGCCAGTATACTGGAAACGAATACGAAGACCAGATTAAACTGCAATAGTTTTGTCTCGCTGGCAGAGTGGTAGCGTAGTTGCGTTACGGCGTTGACAGGTAGCGAGGCTCGGGTTCGACTCCCGACGGGGGTGGGCGTTTGTGTGATAAACATAGGCTTCGCATTTCTGGGTCTGAGTGTTTATTAAATTTATACATGTATTTCTATGTATATATCGTTGACTAACACCCAAAACAAGCAAATAAGGTTACTTTGAGGTTAGATCAATATGTGTGATTTGTCCAGGGATGTTTATTTATTTTATTTCTGATTCAACTGTACTCGCATATGGCTGTTATAATAAACTAATGGAATTCAAATATCTAACACGATAAGTGGCCGTGTACGGAGGCACGGACAATAGCTAATACCTAGTCAGTTAAGCATTATAACTGACATATAACAGTACAATTGCTTTCTTTTATAAATATGAACATAATATATGGTCAGACTACAATAGGTAGACAACAATACACACGAGTATCCGAGCATGGAGCAGAGCTTAGCCGCGGTGCCGTCGTCCAGGGTGGTGATGCAGGCGGGGAACCACGACTGGTTGGCGGCGCGGTACACCTGCAGCTCGCCGCGCCCTATGTCGCCGTTGGCCTCGCTGAGACGCACTAATGGACACAAATATTTTTAGACACTTTTTCTTTAACATTCTTAGTCTGCTAAGAATGTTAAAGAAAAAGTGGGCTTTACTGGGCGAAAAGTAAATTTATGCCTCTTAGTTCAGTGTATCGCGACAAATCAGTAAATTAATGTAAATCGGAAATCTGAATCGTTAATGCGAGGTAAAGAAACCAGCAACAAGCTAAAGGCAGTACTGACGGCAGTTCCTCTCGTCCTGTCCCCAGGGGCAGTCGACCCTGCCGTCGCAGAGGTGCGCCTGCGAGATGCAGCGCTGGTTCCCGCAGTGCACGTCGCCGCTGCGCTTGCACACGCGGCAGTTGAGCTCGTCCGAGCGGTCCGCGCAGTCCACGTGCCCGTCGCAGCGCCAGTCGTGCGGGATGCACCGGTTCTGGTCGCATTGGAAACCCGTGGGACACACTGCGAACACATTGTCACGTACACTTTTCTGCCGATTTGCACGAACGCATGGAACCTGCGCACATATTTGATCATATTTTTAAATTTAAACATATTAATCATTTTTTCGTTGTACATAAACAGATATTTCCATTTATGCTCTAGTATCATTGCGATATTCATGTATCCTCTCAAAATGATCACTTGGTTGCTATTTTTGAATATTCACCGGTGATTTCAAATTACTGATGGTTAAAATACTCGCCAATCACGGCCACTTAAAATACGTATTCTTAAAATTCACACCATATCTACCAACAACATAAAAATGTGATACGAACTTCGTATTTAATGTCAGTGATTGACGAGTATTTTATACATCGGAGATTTCGAAATCGTCGGTAAACGTTCAAAAATAGCGCCCCAGGTATTTCGCATCAATGACTCAAGTTGAATAATGTACCCCGTGTAGATTCGAGCTCCTTTGTAGAATAAAACAACAGTCGACCTGACGGGCAGTTTGCAAGAGGTGCTCGCTATAACTTGTGCTGTGTCCTTTAACGAGATGATAGAGTTTCGCAGCGGCTCATTCGGATTGGTACTACCGCCATACCTAACCCCACCTCAATAACGTTAATATTTATCGTTGGCCTGTCTAATTTAGAGTGAAGGTCACCGGGAAATTACTTTCGCACGAAGTCTGGCACCCTGGCTTCAGATTGGTAACGTCATTATCAACCAACATCATTATCTACTTTGGTGTCTGTATGAGGCGTGAATTCCTTGCGATCAGTGAACTCGTCTACTTGTTCGCTTTCCAATACTATATAAAACAGATGATTCAACTTTGTTAACTAACATTTATACTACCCACTAAAATTTTTATTGTAAATAACATTTCATTATTGTAATCTGTTCTTCCATTTGATTTTGTATTAAGATTAAGCCGTTGTTTTGACAATTTGAAGCTCAGCCAGTATTTATTATCTTTCATCTCAAAGAAAACAAACTTCGGGCGTTGCTTTTAATCAAGTCATTCACAGTGATAATAATTGGATGTTTATAATACCTAAATGTGATTACTGGATACAAATAACAGAGGCTTTTCTTAAGAGATTCTTAAGTTGTTAACAGCCGCTCTTTATTGGAATTCTATTTTATACACAATTTACTAACAACACTTGTTCTGCGATATATTATATTTTTTCAGCCTACTGCCAGCCTCGGTAGGCTAGTGGCTAAAGCTTCGGACTTTAATTCGAATAGTCCAGGTTCGAACCCCGCCATGTACCAATAAGTTTGTCTAACCTAAGTACATTTTCTGAGTGCTGTTTTGGTGAAGGAAAACATTTTGAGCAAATCCGGATTCGTAAATTCGAATTCGACCTAATCTAGGATTGGGCCTGGTTTCCCTTCTGAGTTGCAGAGGTCAGATGTCATTCGCTCCGTGTGTGAACTGACAATCCGTGTGAGATGGTAAACACCACGAGTTCACCATATAAAGAAATGTAAACAATATCATCTTGGTGCAATGTTCATGATCACAATTATAAACTCATAATTTTATTAAGACGTATATACCCATAACTCAAATATATTTATTTATTATCTTCTAGCGATCCTTCCCGGTTTCGCACGGGTGCAAAACTGATAACATACTACAATATGTCTCTCACAGACAGCACATTACAAACCTCTAAAATTATCAATGTTTTTCTATTTTTTATGACATTACACACATGTATAAACCTTCTTCTTGAAACACTCTATCTATTAAAGAAAACCGCATCACCGTTGCGTAGTTTTAAACATCCAAACATACATATGGACAGACAGACACGAAGTGACTTCATTTTATACTATGTAGTGGCTACTTGAAACTCGTGAGTTGGAAGCTGGAGCTACTGCTCTAGGTTCCAACTCACGAGTCTAGATGAGTCTAAATATTTACAACATTATTTATTGCATATCTACTTAAAATGTGCTAACATATGACTGACATATTTACTTAATATTATGATTATTTTTTTTAAGATTTTCTCCGTAGAAAAAATACAAATCACATGAATGTCTTACCCGGTTTTGAAGCTCTAATGTTGGCGTCCTTGACCTCGCGATGGCCCAGGCACACGTCGGTGTCGGTGGACTCGGGGAAGATCTCGCACTGCAGGTACTCCGGCATCGACAGCCCGAACACCTCCAGGAAGAAACCACAGCGCCTCATCGTTTCTGCAATATTACCTTCGATTAAGTTTGCTATTCTAAAAAGCTCTAAAAATAATAACTTAAAACGCTTAATATACTATAAGTAGTATAAAATAATATAGAACCTCACCGTCTCTTCGCTTCATCGCAAGAAATAAAAATTAATTTTGTATTAAACTTAATAACTATTTGAGTCTCGTGCCTTTTCCACGAAGTATAAAACAATGGATTCTCGCTATCAGTTTGGTTGGATCTTTCAACGTATGCAACGGGTTTTAATGCTATGTTTATAAATAGATATAGATATAAGAAATCAAGAGGAGTCGTTACATTTAAGACACGTACATATAATTATAGTCGGTTCAATTTCAATTGTATACACCAAATACCTTATTACATAGCCTAACCTCAGGTTAGAAACGCACCAATACCATCTTTGGTGTCTATAGGCGGCGTAAAATTCTTAGAACCAGGGTAAGCGTCCGCATATTTGCCTTCCCAAATTAATTAGAATGTTACGTTTTATAACCAGACCGGTTTTAAAGATCTTCGATTTGTTGGATAATATATTTCATTGACACAAATAAATCATGATATTAAATAATAAAATATAATGTTTAGTATAAGGCCAATCACAAGTTTATATATACACACACACATATATATACGTACGTTACATAAGACTAAAAACATCGGTATAAATCTCCCTAATTCCTACGGCCAAAAGTTTACGCATTAGGATCACATGATCTATACCATCAAAACATTTACTATAATCGGTGTAAACGACATCTACTTGAGATCTAGTTGACATTTTCCGAGTGAGAAAATCACTTGATATTGTGTTGAATATAGACTGAAGTTTGCCGCCACAGCTAATTTAAGAGTACTAAGCAACTACTCGCCCGGGCATGTATACCCATCTTACCTAATTCTGCTGCGATAGTATCCATAGGACCGTCGGAGAAAAGTCCCTACTTTTATTAATCCGACCCTCCCTATTTCCTCCCTGAGTTCGCCGGATCAGCTTGTTCACAATAAATTAGTTTCCTTGAGCGTACCTTGGCACAGCCCCCTGCAGGGACGCACCATGTGCCCCAGAGGTCCACACTTGGGCACGAACAGAGAACACAGGAACAGCGCAGTCAGCTCGTAGCACCTCACATCCACTACCGCGTCATATATTTCTAAGTCCTGTGAACAAATATGGAGTTAGTAACGTTAAGCTTTGCTTTGACTGCTTCGTTAGACGAAGTGTTGATTTACCACGCCGAGAATATCGTCCACCGCCATGACAGCAATAGTTTGTCGATCTGGTGATGTTAATTATAGTACCTGGCCTGGGCGATGGAGCTTTGCTCGGTATTTTTTCCTTAAGTTTTCTATAAATGAAACCTAGTCAGATAGATTTATCGTCCCTAAAGCCACCAAATATTAAATTTCATGAAAATCTTTGGAGCCGTTTTCGAGATCCAAATTATAAATAAATATACCAGAATTCCTCGTTTAAGGGCATCAAATAGATAAGCTAGAAGAGAATTTTCAATTGACTTTAGTTTTTTTCTTACAACAAACTTAGATGTCACGCAAAGTTTAAGAAATATGAGAGAGAAATTTGAAAGAAATATTACGTGTAAAGCTACAATATTGTATCGACATTTATTATGTTGACATCTGAAATCCTATCGTGTTTATAAGACAAATCGAAAAATAAAACTTCCACAAAAGACAATCTGTTGCGGTTTCAGACGTAAAATACGACAAAAAGTAGTTAAACACTATAATAGAAAATGAACAACACATAGATAGGCATCTTATTTTTTTCCAGAGCAAATATAAATGGTTTGCTTTAGTGAGAATGTTTCCCTTTTATTCCCTTTATGATACTAAATGGCAGTGTAGATTCGTTTCCTTGAACGTAAACATTACGTTTACCTTCTATGCTTTATATAGATTCATATTATTTTGTATTTATTCAGTTAAACCGAGACATCCATGAATTAAAGCCGTGTCCGTAAATTGTTTGTATGGGAAAGGGGAATGCGTACAGTACTTCTATTGGTCATCGTTTTACTATTGCAGTTCATGGTAAAGCTAACGACCTCTCTTTTTGTTTTGTTTAAGTAAAAATATCGTAATTAAATTAAAAATATAAATAAAATATTTACCAGATAAGGAGTTCTGACAATGTCGACACTTGTCTCTCTTACTCAGTTTACTGTTGGCATTAAAAGTTTACAAACTTGTCAGAGAATGCTTTGTTCTTACGAAACTCTTTAGAAACAATGACCTCCAAATTGTTTTACAAGAATACGTCTGTCTAAGTTTGTAATAATATTCTTAAGGCAATCTCTAAATAAATAAAGGTTACTGGAAAAATCACAAAGTTATTTTACCTTCGCCTTTCATCCTTTGCCTCGTATTACCATGTTTTTAATAGTATAGCAAAGCGGTGGTACCAAATAGGGCGAGCCGCCGCGAAACTCTACCACCTAGTTAAAGCTATGCTCGCCTTGTTGAGCTGCCTGGCTCGAAGCTGGCTGGCTGGCTGGTCTGTTCTGCAAAGGAGTCCTGATCGGCACGGGGTAGTCAACAATGTAATAAATTCACTTTTTTAAAAATGACTCAACGACGAAATAACTTAAACTGGACACTAATTACAAACTGGAAGAGATGTTTGTGAGAGAGCAAACCATTTAAATACATTTTTATTGATAAGCCTGGTACCATCCACTGCTAGACGCAGGACTGCTAGTCAAATATTTACTTGTGATAGGTGTCAGTCAACAATATTGAACGAATGGATTCTTACCAATACGGCTGCCCCATTTCAAGACCTATTAAGGCCTCAAAATGAAATTTTATCGGAGAGGGTATAAATTTAAAAAGGTCAACCTACGAAAAGTTTTCAAGTCACCTAGCAAGTCCAACGACTTACTACCAGACTTACTACCTCGATTTTAATTTAGTAAAAGTTACGTTTTAGCTTTTAAATTGAATGTCACTGAATGATGAAAGTTACTGATTGGTGTACTTATTAGATATTGATACTTCAATATATTATGTTTGTTTTCTGTGAGCTTAAGACGGTGATGATTTTGTATTTGGTAGGGCCCTTCAACATTAGTAAGTTTATGCAATAAAACATTTTTTTTAAAATGACCTTTACTAGGTTTTGAATTGGGGCATTGGGGGGAAACACGTACGATGACAATGAAAGATTTAACACGTACGAACACGTATTTCGATGAAAATATATTTTGAGTTTGTCACTACGGAGACTTTCGTAAGCAAGCCCGATTCGCTCTTGGCAGTTTTTTGTTTTTATGAAGATCATAACAATTCTAAAGAAATTTCACTTTTAATATATTCCTCTAGACGAGTCGACTAACTCAATTTTTAATCTAATTAAAGATCCGGTGTCACGAAATTCTCGCTTGAAATTGTCTTATCATTAATTCATATGAACCTTTTTCATACTGTACCTCATTTTATAACCGAATGTAATTTCAGCGAAGTTACGACGGTACGTTACACAATAAGGTTTTCGGAATTTCATTTGCATCTGGACCCTTTTAGATGTAGTCCACAGTGTCGATACAGACTCCTGGTAGAGCAAATTCTTGTTCCGAATACATTATTCAAATTTTTTATCGATGCTTTTTATTGCTCGACTACGTGACATTTAATCCTAAGTTGTATGTTTCCTACAAGTAAGTAGATATATGGGGAGAAAATAGTGATAATTTTTATTTATTAATGAATTTTTAAACCAGTATTTTAGCTTTTAGGCGCCTATGACTTCTAAAAACACAGACTATAATTATTTTTAAATATCATGTAGTTATTATTATGTTTTCTATAATACCAGTAATTATAGCATCTGGCATACGTCCCAATACGTTTACAATAATTATATTACATTTGGCATACGCCCCAATATGTCTACAATAATTATCACGTTTGACATACACCTATAAATATTTATAATAATTATTACATCTAGCGTACGTCTCAATAAGTTTACAATAGTTGTAGTTTTTGGCATATACTTCCCAATACTTTTTTTTTTAATTCATGCAAATTAAAAAAATAATTCTAAGTTCAGTGTCAGTAGGAAAATTGTTTAAAGTCTTATAACAGTTAAAAATTTTAATAAAGGCGACACATCTATATAAACAGATTTTTATCGCCCCTGTGTGTCTAGTGGTGTTTGTATTCGACTTTGACGCAAGAGGACCTGGGTTCGATTCCCGGGTCGGGCAACTTGTTCTAAGTATGAGATTTTTCAGTTTTTCTGAAAAACATAACGTTGCCTGGTATTGGATTTGTGCCCGATTACTAATTCGTATTGAATTCATAAATTGAATAATTCCTTTACATATTTTTTTTCCTTTATTTTTCTAGTCATAATGTAATTGTTTGTTCTCAATAAAGAAAATAAAATAATCTACAATAAACAAATGAACCATGAACTGTACACGAGTC
The DNA here is from genome assembly GCA_018237365.1 of Caria ino melicerta. Classification (NCBI taxonomy): domain Eukaryota; kingdom Metazoa; phylum Arthropoda; class Insecta; order Lepidoptera; family Riodinidae; genus Caria; species Caria ino. The sequence continues at coordinate 9,389 of DVZN01000065.1, forward strand.
AGTGGCTATAATTTGAATTTAAACTGTAACATCCAGAATGTAGATGTTCTATTTTTCTATGGCGAGTTAAAATAGTTACATTATTTGTTATCATTGTCAATAACTACCATTGCCGCTGTCACCTCTAAATATTCTCAGAATAATTTAGCAAATATTAAATATTAATGCAACGTGAAATAAATCAAAATTAGTGGTGAGAGACATATAATGTTGAAAAAGTAGAGAGATACAAAGTGGAGATAGTAAATGTGGATAAATGTAATGTTTTTAATGTAGGGAAAAATGAAGAAAATAAATGCATTCAGGTCAAGAGTTAAAGGGGAAGAAGGTTGTTGAGGAAGAAAGGAATAGAGAGAGTGAAAGAGTGCTGAGTTTAACTTTAATTTTCATTATGTAGATCTATACTCATAAATAAAATGTGGATTGTCTGTTTGTAACATTACAATTAGCACTTCTTACTACGTGTACATACATGGGACATATTCCAAAATATCATTTTTGTCTGTCTGTTTGTTCCGACTAATCTCTTGGAACGGTTGGACTTATTTTGACGGCATTTTCACCGGAAGATAGTTGACGTAATAAGGACTATTCTATTAATTAAAAGATTGAATGTAGGATAAAATGTAAGTAAGAAACGTATATAAAGTTTTATATGTATCATAAGGTTTAATCTGTTTATAATCTGTTACAGGGCATGGGCCCCCTGCCGGGGCAGCCGCCCACGGGCCCGCCACCGCAATAGCGACGCCGCGCCCCGCCCCGCCCCGCACCCTGCCCCGCTCTCATCCGATAACGGGGGCTCCACCGCTGGGCCCCTCTGTACGGGGGCTCCACACAGACTGGCTCCCTCTCACACTCCAAACCCCGCCCTTATCCGATAACGGGGGCTCCACTCGGATAACCAGACGCCTCCGTAGATAACGGGGACTCCACTCGGATAATGGGCCCTTATGTAAAGTACACTCCAAACTGCCACAGTACACATTGAAGGGGTTCTCTCCGTACAAATGGATATGTACGCAATTCTCAAGATGAGCAACAAAGGGCCCCTTTGGAAAAGCTTAGCGCGAATATTATAGTGGCCATATTGAAGTCATGTGTTAGGTTCACAATTGAGCCCAAATAATGATGGCCATATTGAAGAAAATATTATAACTTATGAATTTAGGAATTCAAAACTAAGGAAACAAATCAAGAAAAGAAAACAAACGACTAAAATATACAAGTGTTAAAATGGGACCCCAGAACTGGTTTCAGAATATTGTAATAGTTTCAAAATTTTTATATAGCACAAAATAATTATTATAAGCAAAACAAAGAATGTCAAAGGATTACATAATAAGGCCCCCTTTATTTTTACGGAGTATACATAAAAACATATCGGGGCCCTCGTAAATAGTGTGATTAATAAATTCACAATAAGTATGAATTGTGAATAAGTGTCGAAATGGGGCCCCTTTAACTTTTACCCCTAGCCGGCTCTAGGGATAAGTCTAGTTGACGGTTCTCTTATTATTTTTTTAAATATAAAAAACAGTTAAAGTTCAAATTAAAAATATTAGTTATGTTATGAATTTATTTAGTATTTTAAATATATATTTTTTAATTTGACTTCAACAAAAATGTGACGATGGAAAGTATAAAAAAGTATTAAATATATTATTTTTAATGCATAATATTGTAAAAATATGACACATTATCAACATACATTTTACAAATTCTTTTTATTTTAATAATGTTACAAATTATATGTTACATTATGAAAAATATAAAATAATTTCTGCGAATATTTTTACAATGTTACATTAGAAAAATCTCTAATACAGACCGTCATGTAAACGTCAAAATACTAGATTTTATTTTAAATTTTTAAATACCAGAAAACCGTCGTCTAGTGAAGAAATCCAGTGATTATTCCCCCCCTTGCCCCCAAAGAGTGTAAATGGTGCGTAGTGAAAGATCCGGACTTTAATAGTTAAGTGTGTATATTATAGCGTTAGGCCTAGAGTAAGCTCCTAAACTCTGAGACAAAAGTTAGTCCCAAAGACATGGAGATTGTAAAATAGATAGATGATAAAAAGAAGATATTTTCATTAGAATTTACTTTCGCTGCCATAAGCATAGGTTAGGTCCGGAGTCCATTTTCATTTCGCGACGTTCCCCACATTGTTTTACCGTTTTACGCTTGACAATAATGACGGGAAATGGACTTTGGAGAGCGCTCGTAACGCCAACTATTTTTTTTAATTTATTTCAATGTTTTTTAGAATGTAACATTTAATGTTACATCGTAAAAATAATGTTACATTGTAAAAAATCTACGGTCAAAGTGTTAGGAAAAGCCGTAGAGAGAATCTACCATATATCAGCTCGGCTGCTAACTTATTTGTGTACTTATTTTTTTCACTCCAGTGATTTTTTTTACATGTTTACGCTCTTGCGTCATTGGTCGCGGTAGCTATATTTGGTTACAAATGTACTTATTTTTTATAATCTAAGATTACTATATAAAAATAAAAGGAAATTGTTGATTTTTTGAATGAATTGATTATATGCATGGTTTTGTGCATGACAATTTTTTTTGTATATTTTTTTGTTGTATTTTTTATAGTAATCTCAGACTTTGTATCGAACGCATTAGCAAGCTCTCTTTACACGATTTTATTGTTAATTTTTGGAAAATTTATTTTCACAGTGGTTTTAGCCACGTTTTAATATTGACACTTTATTTGAGCGTTCGCAAAAAATCATGACGTAATAATAATTGTAAATAAAATATTTAATTATGAAAGCTCAATATGGACGTTCTGATTATTTTTTGTAGTTGCATTTTGAAAAATTTAATCAATTGGCTTATTTACAGATCTTTTGAGGGTAGGACGAAAGAAATGACTACAACATATACTGGATCAGTAGTGCGAGCTACGAGTAAAGTATATTGTTGTTAGTTGTTTGTCGTTCAACTCTGAACTTTGTATTATATAGGCTAAGGTTGATTTTTGTCTTAAACAAAATGGCGGATTACACCAAAATGGAGTCCGTGCGTGTGACGTTTACAAAATAGCCGATCAATAGTTGTATTTTAAATAAATTATAAAATTATATTTTTAATAAGTTATAAAATAAAATTATGTATTCCTTGTGAAATTTTTGGTTGTTGTGTAGATTCAATAGGTATAAATGTTCAGGTTTTTAATTAGTTGAAAGGGAATTTTCGGTTGAGTCATATCTAATTTAAATATCAGTAATAGTTCTAGGCTACAAGGCCTGCATGTAGGCGGCGATCATATCTTACCGTCATACATACACGTATGTTTGTTCGCTTACGTTGTTAAATATTGTACATGGTGTCCAGAAATTGCTCATTTTGTTACACCTTTACATCTGCCATTTTTCTTAATAAATCGTTTTTTTTTCTTTTTTTGACATATTCTTTTTATGGCCGGGCCTGACGTGGATAACTATTTTTTATATTAATATTCTTCCTCTCTGCAATTTTAGGGGATATCACGGAACTTCGTAGTAAATTAGTCTCTCCAATTTGCCTAACGTAAGCATATTTACGTTAAAAAATACTAAATGTTCAAGACACCTTTTTCCAACTTTTAACTTTCCTAGTATTCTGAGAACACAATAAAACATAATTTTAATTAAAATTAATTATACCTCTTGCAAAAAATATGAGATTTATTTAAACATATTTTTATATAAATTGTTTCTAAGTAGTTCTTTTTTAAATTTATACCATTTGTTTTGTAATTCTGTTACAAAAAAACGTTCATGCATGATCAGTTATTTGCGCCTGGCCCTATTTAAATTCGAATTTTTGTAGGCTATATTCTTTTTTAATTTAACTAATCCAAAAAAATACTTTAAAAAAAAAATCGTAATAATAAACTAAAATTACAAGTTTTCATAAAAATTGTCTTCAAAAATGTTAAATTTTTGGACTCCATGTCTAATTAACTATTTCTAATGAAGCAGAACGAAATATTACGAAAATTCTTATTAATATAGAGCAACTTGACTTATTACCAAAAAAAATTTTTTTTTCTTAATTATTTGTAAACGTTGATTTCAACATTAACATGTTAATATAATATAGCGACGATGTTTTGATTTATGTATAAAATATTAAACCTTCATGAATAACACAATACAGAAACGCAGCATGGCAAAGCATGACACCAACAAACTACCGAATGTATAATTTTATTCCTAAACTTTGTCAAATTTTTAGTAAATAAACTTTGTACATATTTGAGAATGTATACATGAATTGTAGTAATATATTGGTCTAGTTTGAATTTTTATTGAAAGAAAAACAATATTTTAATTTACTAACATGATGTAGTAAGCGCATAATATTTTAAATAAAAAATGTATAAGTTTGTCACTACCTTTGTCAAAATAAAGGTAGTATTTTTTTATTTAATATAATATTGAAATTGCATAATATTTTATATTAGATCTTGCAAGTTGAGGTATTTCCGAGTTAAACAGTGTTGAAATATGTACTTTTTGACGTCACACGCACAGACCACACATATTATAAAGTTCAAAATATTTTAGTAATATTTAGGTTAGGACACTTATTACAACAGCTTAGTTTAGTTGACTTCTCTTCCATTTATAGTTATATTTAAGTTTTTTTAATTTTATTTGCAAGCTTACCGGGACTGTCGGCCGATAAAAGCTACCAGTGGTATCTTTTTTCTACTAAAATATTATGGCAACACATTAAGTCAAATTGACTTTATTTTTATTAGGGTTAGGAAATGTTTGCAGCCAATGCAGTCGGTCGATGATTTCGGTGGGGTTGTGGCGACCAAACTGGCACTGGAGATGTTCTGTTCCGTTCCGATCTGTTCCGTTCCGATCCTGGCGATCAAAGAGGCTGCGAGTCGCGCCGAGCGCGCGAGCTCGCATGTTATCGGTACATAGATTAAATATTACAAAATCTAATTATAAAAATGATAATATTAATTAATATAAATGTGCCATTCATTTTGCTAATCTTGTGTTTTATTGTGGACTCTGGGGCTTGGACGGGCCGCGAGGCTGCCATCTTTGGGGCGGCTTTAAGACCAAACTTAAAAATATTCAAAGCACTTTTTCGAATCTTGTGCTGAAACGATAAAGATAACAGTGTGGGAGTAGAGGAAGTAACAGTATGGGAAACCATGGGAAGTATTACCGTGTGAAACAGTAAACCCTATATCACACGAGCGCTTTTTTAGCTCGCGTTAAAAAAGCTCTGAGCGTTGGAAACAGATCATACACACACACATATAGACATATCTTCACGCCAAGTCCATTACGGGGTACGAAGAGAGTATCGAGTGCCAAGTGTCACGACTCCTATATAATTGCCTAGCTTCCTCCACATTCATTACTCTCTTCATAAGGCCATGACAAATTAAGGCCGGGATATTAAGCTTCGTGGCAAATTAAGTTAGTAAACCTAACTGGAACACGTCATATGTGTTATAGCGGCAGTAATGGATAAGGTGGTGGTGCGGTGGTGGTATCGCGTGGAAGCGCTCGGTTTTGAGTGTTTAAGCGTAATCTCCGCTTCGGGAAATTGGATAAATGTTACGACGAAAAATTTTACGGCGCCTGTGGGGATTGAACCAACGTCTTCAGCGTACCGGGCTGATAGGCTGTGGCCAGCACCCGTTGAATTTATCGTACTTATTCTTTTATCGATGACGTTAATTGTAATGCCCTTTTTGGTAACATTTTCATGCACCAATCAAATGAGTTTAGTTTACAGATAAAATTCACATTTTAAAAATATTCATTGTTAACATTTTTCTGATTCCCCGAAACGGAAGTTACGCTTAAACACTCAAAACCGATTGTGAAAAAAAAGGTAATGTCCAAATTATAAAAATGTTTAGCATTTAACCTCCATTTACTAGAGCGAGAATTATAATGAAAAAGCCATCTAATGGAAAGCAATCACCCTCGCCCATGGACAAATGTAACAAAAGAGGAGTTACCTCTGATACTGCTTACTGTCGCCACTTGGTGAAACTTAGTTTTATTACTATAAACATTAAAATTCGTTGCCGACTCTTAAAAAATTATTAATTCGTCTCTTGAACGATCCCATGTAATAATTTACGGGGAAAAGTGAGCGCCATAACTTGGTAATACGAACAAAAAAGTTTCGACTAAACCACACGATAGATGTACTCCACGTGTCGCCCTTCTGCTTATGGAACTTTTGACCATGGCGGGTAGTGTGGTGGTGAAAAGAAGCTGATTCCCTGATGGTAAGAAATTCACGCTACCTAGACACCAAACGGGGTAAAGGTGCAATGTCAACCTATGGCCGAAATGTTAGGCTTCAAGCAAAAGTAAGTTTACCGGCTACCTTACCCTCCAAACCGGAACATGTCAATAACAAGCACTGTCGTCATGGCGGCAGGAATACGGCGGCTGTACCAAAACCGGGCGAGCTGCCGCCGTACTCTATCACCTAGTCAAAGGTCACAGTGTTAGTGACACTAAGCCCATACTCGCCTTTTACGAGCTGTCTGGCAGGAAGGCAGATGGTCTATTGTGCAAATAACAGTAACATGGAGTGAAACACTCTTCCGCTCCGAAAGGAAAAGTAACTGTTACAAAATCCAGGATGATAAGGCGTAATCACTCGAGTTCCAATAGGTCCCTGGTGGATTTTGCAGATGAAGGTAAGAGACAGCTCACGTGACATTAATAAATAATCACAAAAGTAGATTGTGCCTAAGAGTGAAAAAAAAGAGTTGCAAGGCATATTCGAGAGCGTCGGATGTTTATATAATATACCTCATTTGCATCTGAAGACTAAATTATCAATCAGGAAACATTGTTAAATTAAACACACAAGTTTTTTTACACAAGTACCTAATCATCATTTTTTGTATCTAGTTATTAGACCATGCGTTGACAGCCAGATTTTGTAAACAGTCCTTCAGCCACTACAATCATTGGGCTGTTGCCACTGCCTCTCATCATCGAGGCTGCTCTCTTTTGCACGATGGTGTGAAAGACATCCACCCTTTTTTCAGCGAACATCCCGAAGGCAAACACGAGGCAGCCGCATTATGTCCATCGGGCATTGTTATATTAAACACGAAAGGCATCAATAACTCGACTAGTGTGCTTAAACAATGTGCTGCAGATGTAAAAGGAGTTACAGTAAGTCCGAAGTTTAAAGGATCAGTCACTATGTGACCGAGATAGGAAAATAGGTGTATGAGAAGATCCGTTGACAGAAACTTAGTGGACTGATCCACTTAGTTTCTGTCAACGGATCTTCTCATTGTTGCCACGTTTTCGATCCAATTGTAGCATAAATCATAGATACTAGTTAGCTTAAATATTTTTTGACTTTACAGGAATAAAAAACTTCGTAAAATTTTAGTAAGTAGTTTTCAAAATTTTCTTGTTTTATGAATTATCATAATACCCACAAATTACCATATAACTAAACTATATTACTTCACCAAAGACTATTTTCATAACTTCATTAACACCGTATACTACTTAATTATAATTAGATCGTCTTTTCTAACTCTATTTTTTTCTGATGTATGTACTTTAGTCTACCGGCCCCAGAAATATTAAACGAAAACCTCATTCAAAAAGTAGTTTAGTTGGAATAAAACACACAACTTCACACAATATATCTGTACATCTCCGATCCGATTTCAAGGCGATATTCTTGACTCTTCATCATCTTCTTTGCCTTTCCTACTTTTGTAAATGCTGTAAAATTCACCCGGTTTCTCTATTTCAACATGGAGTGTTCATATCAAAATGCTGTAAAACTCACCCGATTTATTTATTTCATGTTGTAAAATTCAAAATTAAAAGTAAAATTCACCCAATTTTTTTATTTCAAATGACATGAGTTGCCAACCAGTGGTTTTGCAGACACCGGGCTTGATGGACGAGCAGAGTGCTCAACCCGAGAGTGCATTATTTAGGAGTGGATCTGGGCTGTCTTCTGTGAGACCGGGCTCGGCTTAGTGCTGCGTTCCGATTACAGGAGGGCGGGAGATGTGTCTCGTCGCCCGGCGTTAGGCGGCGGACGGAAAAGCACAGTGTAGCGTGTTTGATTGTTATCGGCGTTTGCCACCGCTATAGGAGCGTCGGGATACTAGAAGAATACTCGCTGTAGAACGCCACGAAGCGGAAGACCATTGCTATTGCTAACTATTGATGACAAAATACTATATTAAGGCGGTCTTGACTATAAAGTAAATAATATATAAGTAAATTAGCACTCCGTCCGCGTGGACTTCAGTTCTCGAGAAAAATATGTAATACATACATATTACATACAATTGAGCGGACGCCTTCATCATAGTATCTACAATTTTAGTTCCATCAGTCGAAAATTTACGTAAGTTTTATAAGTAGTTTTGTCAAATATCATTTCGATCCACAGTCCGGTCTACTAGTATTGTGGACTGTGCGTTGATCAATCAGTCAGTCAGTCAGTCACCTTTGCGTTTTATATATTTAGACTTCTGTCTTTCTCACTACTTAAAATCGCAAACGAAAGTAGGGTGTTACTCGGAAGTAAATAAAACACGCAACTCGAATATCTATATATATAATAAACGGTATATTTGTACAGGCTATCTCCGGTCCGTCTTGCCGACGCCGCGTTTGCCGGAGAACAGATGCTTGGGTTTCTTGGTGCCGATGAAGCGGTCCGCCTCGCCCTTCAGCCCCATCTTCTTCGTCTTCCTCGCGATTGCCACGTGCGCCAAGTTCTTGGCCTTCTTCTGCATCTGTTCACAACAAAATCTCTATGTAGACCGCCTCATTGGTCGAGTGGTTAGCGTGCAAGCGTAACAACGCTGACGAATGACGGTTGGGTACGTGACGACACACAGAGGTCTGGGTTTATTTATAAATAAGACATGTTTCAAGTGCGAGATGCCTTATCTACGAAATAAATATTGATATGATTGTTTTATTTTGCGTATTTATACAACATTTATTTAATCGTCTCTGTGGTCGAGTGGTGTCGGTGTCTGACTTAGACGCGAGAGGCCCGGGTTAGATTCCCGGGTCGGGCAACTTGTTCTATTCATGAGTTTTCTCAGTTATTCTGAAAAACATAACGTTGCCTGGGATTGGATATGTGCCCAGATCTAATATCGTCGGCTAATTATGGGTGCATACTAGTATGTATCTTGATGTGATTTTTGGATACATGAAAATTTATGTGTTTAAGTTGTACTGAAGATTATTTCTGAAATCATTTCTAAAGTTATATAAAGAAATTTAACCCCTGCGAAGTTGGAATGAGTTGCTAGTTTGTACAAAATATAAATATATATCCCTGGACAAATCACACTGATCTAACCACAAAGTAGGCAAATTAATTGTGTTATGGGTCAACGATATCTATATATATAAAAATAAGTCCGGCTTTCCTTCCTGACGCTATAATTCCAGAATGCACGAACCGATTTCCACGGTTTTGCATTCGTTGGAAAGGTCTCTGGCTCCTTAAGGTTTATAGCAAAGAAAATTCAGGAAAATTTTCAAGAAAATAGGAAAAGTATCGGAGATGGCGCGGTATGTGAAAAATGATTTTCCTCATTTTTCACATACAGCGCCATCTCTGATACATAGCATGTACTATGTATCAGAGATGGCGGTGAACAGAAATGTTACAATAGACGAAGCCATCTGGTGGCCAAACGGAGTTCGCCGAGTTCGCTAGTCATATATAGAAATACATGTAAAAATACTAGAATAAATGTAATAAACACCCTGACTCAGAAATGCGAACGTATATGTTTATCGCACAAACGTCCGCCCAGGTCGGGATTCAAACGCGAGCCTCGCTATCCGTCGACGTGGTAAGGTAAGTACGCTACCACTCGTCGCGCGAGACAGTCAGACATAAAATGTGTATACTGACCACAACGTCCTTGACTCCCTGCTCGTCCCGGGCGGGCTTGCTGACGGACCTGGCGCGCGACTCGGCCCGGGCGCGCTTGGCGGCCGGCGCCGACAGCGAGCGCGAGCGCGACCGCGTGCGCGTGAAGTGCGCGCCCTTCGTCTCCGACATGTCCACGCCTGGGGACACGGGTTACCGGCGACATCATATCTTTATCCGAAAGTCTCCGACACCGGCGTGTATGTATGAAGAGTGTAATGAATGTGGAGGAAGCTAGGCAAGTATGTAGGAGTCGTGACACTTGGCAC
>DVZN01000066.1:0-19548 GCA_018237365.1 Caria ino melicerta
TCGTCGTCGGTGACACACGTACGAGCCAAGACGAGTTACGAGTAGATTAGTAAATTTCAAACCGCTTGGACGATTTGCTTATTAACAAGCAAATAATTTACTTTGGGATTACATATAATTTATTATTATATATAACTGATTTTTTTTGTTTTTCCTAAAAAAAAAAAGTTATATATAGGCATACATAACTTACCAAACCCAGCCTGTGAGCGAGGTGGCTGGCCACGTTTGGCTGCCTCTAGCCTCTCCCTCTGTAATTCCTTCGCTCTCTCTCTCATACGGTTGGCCGCTTCACGTTCTTGTGTCTACAACACAAATTATATATGTAATGTTTAGCCGTCAAGCAATATTCGACGCTTTGTAATATCAATATAATCAAAGCTTTCCAGCGCAGCTTAGCCCGTGTGGAAGTCGGTTCTCACGATAGACCTATAACACATATTACATACATTTAAGTGCACGCCATCATCATAGTAGCTCCAATCTTCAATTTCAGCTTAATCACTCGAAAATTTACAAACTTTCATCCCCTTGGGGGTAGAATTTATCAAATATTTTTTTCAGCGGATTACATTATAGCAGCTCTCTGCATGCCAAATTTCATCCCAATCGGTCCAGTAGAGCTGCGCTTTGATAGATCAGTCAGTCAGTCAATCATTGCATTTGATACATTTTTTATATTGTTGCATTTTATACAGGAATTTGTTTTACTAACATATTTTTTATAACATAATGTGGCAAATGAGCAAGTAGGTCACATCATGTTAAGTGATCACTGCCGCTCATCTCACAACTGCGGTGCCAACCTTTTAGGAATGAGTAAGCTTTTTTATGGAATGCCCTAAGTCATATTGTTTTGGAAACACTGCCTTTGGTAACTGATTTCACAATATATATGAAGAAGTATAAAAGACAATGTTACCTGTCGAACTGCTTGGTATATTTTCTCTTCATGTGAGTCCATCTCAACAAATGACCGTACCTGAAATACATGTCATTTAAATTAAACGAAATATTATTTTGCAGAAATATGTCCTACAAAGTCACCATAATAATCTAATAATAATATTCTAATAAATTCTAGTGGACAAATAATGATTTAAATACTTTCTGATTTATCAGAAAGTCTTTAAATTATTTTTAAACCAGAATTTGTTCATAAAATTATCATAAAAACTATACATATTAATTTATTAATCATCTTTGTGGTCTAGTGTGTTGGTGTTTGACTTTGACGCGAGAGGTCCAGGCAACTTGTTATAAGTATGAGTATTATCAGTTTTTCTGAAAAACATAACGTTGCCTGGGATTGGATTTGTGCCCGATTGGCAACGGACTTGCCATCTGTTACATCATGGGACCTAATATTGTCGGCTATTCGTGGGTGCATACCAGTATGTACCTCTGCCTACCCTTTCGAGGATATATGGGCGTGACGATATTTATTTATTTAATTTATTAAACCTGGGACACGACTGAGCTTAAGTTGTAGATAACGTTGCAGTGTGACATCATGCGGTTTGGATATTTACGGAAATTTCAAATGTCTATAAAACCATAATTAATTTGTATTTTAGAATAAAACAAAAACTAATATATTTTAAATAATATATCCCCAACAGTATAACCTAGAAGGAAGAGTGAATAGGCTTCCACTAGCTTAGCGTGCCATCACCTTAGACCCTATCTCTGCTTTCCATCACGCAAGCTCAGGGTCATTACACTAAGTTATTAGCCATAAAAAACGACATACTGTTGCTTTTATGTGTTGGTAAATCCACTAAAAACAATATTATTTCTTAAGAATTGGCATGTAGTTCACATATAGCAAAAATTTCACTTGTGCAAAACTATATATTTTACTAGCTGTCCCGGTGAACTTTGTTTTAATTTTTACTTTGCAATTATATTTACAAATTTTGCTTAGAGCTAAAAAATTAAACAATTTTTTAGGAAATTTATACTTACATACCAACATATTTTTATCTATTTTTTAGTATGGTGTACATAGACCTGGCTGAGGTTCCATATACATAAACCTCCCTGGACAAATTACACATATTGATTAAACGCCAAACTAAGCAAATTATTTACTTGTGTTATGTGTGTTAGTCAACAATATTATACATAGAAATACATATATTAATACCATAATAAATTTAATAAACACTAAGACCCAGAAATATGCATGTTTATGTTCATTACACAAATTCCTACTTATAGAGAATCAAACCCGAACCTTGCTATTCATAGATGTGGTAAGGCAACTATGATACCACTCCACCAGTGAGCCGGTCAATTATTCATTATAATATCCAAAAATTCTAGAACTTATTCTTTAGTTTAATAAAATTGTAGCACTGAGTTGATAGTAGTAATCAGATGACTTGCTTTCTTGTTTGTGTGCCTATTTTTGCTATAAAAATAATATTTTAAAATACTTACCTGTGCCAAATTAACACTTTCCCTATAGCCCAGTGCAACAATTTCATCAAATGCAAATAACAGATTGAAAGCCTGGTTGATAACTTCAGTTTCTGTCAACTGAGTACAGTATTCTGGCACCTGTGTGGAGAAAAATGGAAATGTAAAGTATTAATTAGCCGGAGTGTATTATTACTACATATTATTTTGCAAATTCAGGTTTTTTTAAAACTTTACTGTGTTTTATTTTTATTTAAATAACTGAACAAATTTTTTTTTTTCTAGAAGCACATTTGGATTATAAACTTTTTTTTTAATTAGTTCTAATTGGCAAAATAATGTTTTATGTATATGCACAAATGTTGTTAAATATTGTTATTTCAGCATATTTTGAAAAATATACTACTTTTATTTGGTGCTATCAAATATATCACTTATCAACTCATAATAAACAAAATTTAAAAAAATGCAATATCCCACCAAAATAATGAATATATTATAGTGTCACTCAAGCAGAAAAAACCTTGTGTTTTAAATGGTACCTTGCCATAAGTCGAAAACTCCAACAATATCTAAATCCACACATAAAAACACACCCACTATATCATTCCAGTAGTACTAATAAGAGTATACACAATATATACTCAACATACTTTACAATGAAGCATCGTCTGGAGAAGTAGACTGTGCTCGATGAAAGTCAAATATAAACAAAACATATATAGCATGTATGTATACAAAAAGTATATGGATTTGGTTATTGTTGAAGTTTTCGACTTTTGGTAAGTCCAATCCATTTACCGGACACCGTCTTTTCTGCTTGACTGACACTATATTCTTTATTTTGGTAGGATATTGGAATTTTTTTTCACACATATTGATATAACCCTAAAGTATGTAAATTATTTGCTTGTGTTACCAGTGTTAGTCAATGATATTATTCATAGAAATACATAATATATAAATACCAGAATAAATTTAATAAAAAGCCAGACCCAGAAATGCAAATGTCTATGTTCATCACATAAACGCCCAACCCTGTTGGGAATCGAACCCAAGCCTTGCTATTCGTTGACATGATAAGGCAACTATGCTACCAATCAGCCAGCGCGACTGTCAACATTTTTTTTAGTTTTATTTTTGTAATTGTGGACTTTGGCAAAGTAATGCCTACTTCTATTAATTATCAAAGTTTCATGTCAATTATTCTTACAATAATTATATCACAACAAATTTGTATAAAGAATTACAAAATATTATTTTTCAATTACCACTCTGCTGAAGAGACGTAAGGTTTCCAGATCTTCCAAGATATTACTGGCCTTTGTTGTGATGAGTAACATGTACAATTTGTCCAGAGGTTGGTATACATATCTAAAAGAAATCATTCCATTAAAAAAAATATTAAATTGATCTTACCCAAAACTAGAATTTACTTACTTGTTAAATAATATAAACATCCAGACTTAAAAAAAAAACATATCAATATTTATCACACAAATGCCTGTGTTTAAGATAATCAAACCTAAAACTGATTATTAGTAGGTGTTAAGATGCAAAGAGAACTTGCTGGTTTGTCTGTATAACTAGGTAGAACAGACTATCTTTCTGGTCATCCAGGAATTAAGATTATTTAGATAGTTTAAAATACAATAAAGTAATCAATGATAGAATTACCTTACAGACTCAGTTTCAACAAATGTATGCTGACGTCCCCCTGTCATCAGCTTAGGAAATGCTGCTAAGAGGCCTTCGATTCGCGCTTTTGTCATTTCAACGAACTGGCGCGATATTAACGCTGAAATTTAAAAGATATAACAAATTACATTTTTGTTCAAAAACGTGTAGGTTATCTTTACTGTTTTTCATAATATAGATTGTGTACATAAATGTTACTGTAGTCAATATACCTTTGCCTGATTTCGTACACACTGTAGCTGCTATGAGCACCTGAAAATAATATCACAATTTACTAAAAATTTATAATTTAGTTAAAATAAATGTATTCATATTTCTCTCGCGCAGGTAAAGACAAAACCTAAGGTAAAAAAACATATTGGGAAAATAATGATTCACTATTTGTTATTAAAGCTATTTTATTACCATTATTGGTAATTTATCAGTAACTTTTTCAAAAACTTTGAATTCTCGAATTCCAACACAACAAAACACCCAGAAACCAAAATCATAGACAACTGACACATCTATTGACAATGACGTATGACGTGTATCTCTAACAATGTTGCCAGATGTACAGAAATATCCGTCTCAGTCGTTAGAGGATAGATCTACTTGTCTATGATCTACGACTGATCTAAGCATAGCAATTTTGAAATAATTGTAATTGTACTGTGTACCGTATTCGTGTGGGATATTTAATGCTAAAAGATTGGCAATGCTAATCGTCAAACGAAATTAAATATAATTGTTTATGTAAGTGTGAAATGTCAATGTGTGTGTTGCTAGTGTGGAACTAATGCAGATACTGTCGATACTAAACAAATTCAAAGAAAATATGATCAGTATTTTCATTTTGACCGACAATAAATTTTATGAGACTAAAAATTATAAAAATTAATCTGAATTTTAATTTTATCATTATAGTTTTGTATTTTAGTAGGGAAAAGCAGGCAATTCTTCTATTAGTAATAAATACGTTAGTGGTGCGTTGTCATTTTAAGGTAGTGCGTGTGTATCATTATCATGCGTATATTTTCAAAACTAAATATTACAGTTTGTGGCACTTATTATAATGGTAGGGCTAATAGGTAAGGCGGTAGACCTTTATTATAACTACAAAGAAGCCCACAAACTCTACTACCTATTAGGTAGTTACCATGGTGCTGCCTTATTTAGCCTTTTGTCGCATTTTACAAGCTGCATGGTTGGAAATAGGTCTATCTCGCTACAACGTATGGTAAACTATGATCTGTCTCTTTCGCTTTGCCAATCTCTTAAACGTCAGTATAATACATCTATGTGGATATTAAAAGAGAAAATGGTACTTAGTATTGGTGGGAAACTTGATTTTGTTTTATGTTGTAAACAATAATTGAATTAAATTTATATTTTCAAAATTAGTAGATTTAATCGATTGGTTGCTATTTAATTATTAATAAAGACGTGGGCGCGGCTTTGTTCATAAGTTTTGTATTTCGTGTTTTGTACAAAATTGGAGACACTTTATTTTATTTTGTTCAAAGATTGTGCAGAATTGAAGAATTCAGAAAGAAATCACTGTATCCTGTGTTTTCTCACTGCCGCCAAAACTCCCATGGAGAGCTTTGGCAAGCTTGCCACCTCCTATCCTTGTACCAAGACAAACTGACCCACGACTTACTATGATATGACGACATTAGGACTATGATGATAATATGAAGATTTGAAGAAAATAATGAAAAGAACTATGAAGAATGTAACACTAATGAAACAGCAGACTAGGCTGTATGGACTGAGATTTCTTGTTTTTCTCTAAACAGGATAAAATAAAATAATAAAATTTTTGGCGGGATCGCGACTAGACATTTGCGCGGGTTTGTTTATTAATTCATTATTTCGTATAAATGCAGAGTAAATTGGCCAAAATTGGTAGCATTGTGTGTTATTTTGTTCAGTGAACGTGCAGAAATAAAGAATTGGTAAAAAAAAATGTGCAACATGTGTTTTCTCGATGCCACCAAAACTCCCTCAAAAAGCTTAGGCAAGCTTGCCACCTCCTTGCCTGGCACCAAGACAGACTGATTGTGACGACTTACAATGACATGACAACACAAGGACTATGTTAATATAAATATTTGAAGAATAGCAATGAAAAGATTATAATATGAAGAAAATAATGAAATGGCAGACTAGGCTGTATTGGCTGAGATTCTTTGCCTTTTGCCACTCACAGACTACGAAGAGAACTAAAGATATTCTGACTGAACTGATATGAAAAATTAGTGTTGCCCACTTGACAGATTTCCCGTCATATCTAACGGATTGTTGTGATTGAAGTAACCACATTTAAGACGGGAGAAAATATTTTTTTTATTGCTGATTGTATAATAATTAAAGGAAAAAAGGCTTGGTTTCTGTCTATCCTTAAGTATATATTTTTATTTGTATGATCACACTGAAAGTTATGATTACGTTATAACTTTTTGATAAATATTCAAAACTAACTAGTTCGTTTATAATAAAATATGGGTGGAATAGAAAAAACGGGACGGAACAAAATACAAACAAACCATATTCATAACTAACTTGACGGACTTTAAAATATCTTGTTGGTAACACTGTGATAAATTATCAAAATTGAAAAATCAAATGTGAAATGTTTACTTTGTTTACATTTGTTTACTCCAGTCTGTGCTTACTTCAGATTTTTTCCTTTCGGTATTATGTATTTAATTTGTGTTATTTTCACGGTTGATTCCTGATAAATAGAAACTTAATCGACATTTTAACTCATATATGATTAAAACCATTGCCGTGTTTTAATTCCACCACAATGAATAGCTATCAGGTGGGTAAATGTTTAGTGCAATATGTGTGATCTACCGTGCGCTTTTTAGTATTTCATTTGTTTTATAATATGGCAATGATAAGTACTAAGTAGCCCTTACCCCTTAGTAAGTAGCTAACATTTTAGAACTTTCAGGAGAATGGCTTGATTCAATTCAATTCTTGTGATATGGCTTCCAGTCGTTTTTCACCACTTATTTAGCCAATGTCGAGTCTAAAAATGGCCTGATTTAAACATCTTAACCTAGTGCCTTTAAAAAGGCATTTCAAAAGCACTAAACTTAACTTAATAGTTAAACATATATGAACCTTATTTTAAACAAATTTAAATTATATTCTGATGAGTAAGGGTTTTGCAAAATCCTAAGTAATATTTTGTATCCCATGTTTGCATATCTGGCCTATTCATTCCAGTAATTAGTTTCGGTTTCTACTCTGTGGGGCTCAAGACTCCCTCAATAAATAGACTAACTGCCAACCTGCCTGTCTGCTTATAACTAATTACTCTCACTAATACTGTTATCTTTAGGTGGTAGAGTTTTGTAACAACCTGTCTGGATTGGTACCACCACTTTTTTATTCCTTTTTATTCATCTGTGACTGCTTGCAGTTCCAGTAAGGACAAAACTCTCATATACACTTAGGGAGACCTACATCCTGCAGTGGACTGCAACAGACTGACATATGTGTGTTTTGATAATATGTGTATTTTATAGTCTTTTGTTGTGTAAAGATGAATTTCAATTTTAAGTTAAGTTTATAAATTGCTACAGGTAAATTAGAAAAAATTGGATTTATTGGTATGACTAGATCAATATTGAAGCCATTAACATAAAATTAAAATAAAAGTATATTAGAATCATATTATAATTTATAAAATGAAATTTTATTAAGAGACGAGTTTAGAACATATTTCAGTTGGAAAACTATAATAAAATGTCTACAAATATGAAGGTACAACCAAGCATTGTTGCTTTTGAATGTGACAAAGAAGTAATTTTAGAGAATGATGTAATTAAACTAGAGCAGTTTGATGATAGCTGTGATTTAGATGCAAATGAAGATTTAAAAGGAGTGGAATCAAGACATAAAGATTGCCAAAGAGGTTAGTTTAGATATTAGACACCTTTTTAGTCCTAACTCCTTTGCAGAATAGACCACCTGCCTTTTAGCCAGGCAGCTCATAAATGGAGAGCATAGGCTCATTGTCACTAGTTCATCCCTCACACAGAATATGTGTATGACTATATGTTTTTAATTTCAGCCACGTTAGAGACCTCCTTATTACCTTCAATTGGTTGAGAGTTACAAAGTGTATTCTAGGACATAACTTTATTTGTCTTGTGTATTTTATTGATCAATAATTATATACTCACACATACAACATCAACAGGCTAAAAAGTAGGCAGAGAGATTACCTAGTGCCAAGTGTCACTATCCCTGCATACTTGCCTAGCTTCCTCAACATTAATTACTCTTTTCATAGAAACATGCCAGTTTCGGACACTTGACATCACCCTCTGATAAAACAGTTGTCAAAAAATTCAAATGCAAATTCTATTTTTCAGATCAGTTTCGGTGGTTGCCACATCTGAATGGTACTATTAATGTGGCTGTGAGTGATGTGACATCAACAAAATCCCCAAGTGTGTCTACAATAAGTAAAAAATGTGATATTAATGAAATGAATGCAGTTAAAGTTGGAAAGTATGTTTGTGATTTTTGTGGATTAAAGTTTATTAAAAAAAACCTTTATGAGATACACATTACAATTCACAGTAATACACAACTGTACCAATGCTCTCTATGTAGTATGGGATTCAATCAAATAAAAGATTTAAGTATACATATTTCAGAACACAATCCAAGAGCACGTTACATGTGTGATATATGTAGAATGGGGTTTGTTAAGATTAAACAGTTACGTAAACATTTGAGATTAGACCATAAGTAATATCTGTCACTTAGGCTGAGATACTTAGTGGATACTAAGCCAAGTCTTTGCTAAAGCAACAACTTAGCTACACTTATAAATTCAGTAATATTTGAAAGTAAAATTCATACTTAACTACATACATACATTTTTTAAATGTGAAGTACCTTTAAGGGTACGTAGAGGGTATTATTATTATTCTTGATTAATAATTGCTTAGCTGAAATATAAGTTTAAAGTTACTAACATAGTTCAGTATTACAGTAAACTGAAAAGGCTGGTCACTTCTTTCATAGAATCAAATGGTCAGGAGGAGGAGGCTTAACTCCGGCAATGGGTTGCTTAGCTACATACATACCTCAGCCTAATGGCTGAGGTATGTATGTAGTATGTATGTATGGGTAGGTATGTATGTATGTAGCTAAGGTATGAGGTAGGTATGTATGTATGTAGCTAAGAAATATGGAATTTTGACGGCTTAGCAAGTTCTTAGCAGATTAAGGCTTAGCTTTTTAAAGTACACAATGCGTTTGATATTAAGTAACCACTATTAAACTTGGCCAAATAACCTTGTTTTTAATGTATTAATGTGTAAAAATTATTCAAGTTGTAAATATTAAAAATACATTGAAAACTCTTACATAGAAAACACAATTGAGCAACTTAACTGATCACTGGTAGTTGACTGGTGGAGAGTGCTAAAAGGCATTAAGTTCACCTTTTGTATATATGTATATTGTATATATATTGAAAGGTAAAGAATCTCCAAAAGGAAAAACAGATATTGCATTTTTTAGGGTTGTACCTTGTTGCCGCTGGTGGTGACACTGTTGTTCAAATTGATATGTGTAGGTATTGTGTAAATGGATCATCAAGATATGTGTGTGTGTGTGTGTGTGTATGTGACGTAAATTTAAAGATAGTTTGAGTCTTAAGTAATTGTACACCGAAACCTCAGTGTGTATGTTCAACATGCAATTTATATTTATTGAACCATAAAACAAACTGTCTGTAGTATGTTGTTATTTGTTTGAATCAACCATCAATTTAGGATTAGTCAACATAGTTCTTAAAGAAACCTTATGAATGAAACATGTAAAAGCGTTTTTTTTTATGGTAATGGAAGGCAAACAAGCAGACTGATTTCTATATGATAAGAAATTCTCATACCTACAGACACCAAAGGTGGTAATTTTGCATTGCCAATTTGAGGCTGGCAAGTTAGGCCTCGTGCAAAAGTAAGTTTACGACTTAACAACAAGCACTGACGCTATAGCGGAGGGAATAGATTAGGCGGTGGTACCATTCTGCCCGGGCAAGGCGCTGATGCTTTTAGGCAAGATGTTTACTATTTATAAACACATACTTGATTTAAGTTACAGTTACAGGAAAGTTACAGTAGTTTACAGGCAAGTTATAGATGTAATGTATATAATCTATACATATTATATAGAAGTCCCACAAGTCTTGGATCCATAAACGAGTCTTTTTCTTTATTTACAAAAAAAAAATGCAGATGTTGCAAATTGCAAATATTATTGGCATGCGCAAGAAATTAGTTTCTTCATATGTCGATAAAGTCTAACTTTAAGTGCATTTTTATCTGCAGAATTAAAATAAATTCAGATTTGGAATTTTGGTATTTTTAACTTTAAGGAAGGTGTATATTTTTTGTATTGACCTAAATAAGAATCTTATCATGTTCCTAAATTCAATCATTAAGATTTGCCTACTAAAAAGGCAATAATTAAAAAATCAAACAAAAAAACCTACTAAATTTTTCATTTATTGTCAACAACCAGTGCCAATTTTCTTATCATTTACAACAATCATAATTTTAAACAAATCAGTTGTTTCCAAAAAATATTTACTATGCCTCATACGGATCAAAAAATATTGGATTAACTTACTTTGTATAATGACATGGCTCAGGAATTACAGAAATGGTCAGAAATTGCCTTGGATAGTCGAGAGATTACTTATCGACGTCTCGAACTAAATTTAGTTCAATTTAACCCCACGAAGATACAAGTATGCGCGTTCACCGCGAAAAAAGTTCCTTCGTCGTATCCCCTCGCTTTGAGAGCATTCCTCTGACTGCCACAGCCAATCTTGATGTCCTGGGTGTCGACATATCGAGTGATGTTCAATTTCGGGGTCATCTGGAAGGGAAGGCAAAATTAGCCTCTAAAAAGCTTGGCCTGCTTAATAAGGCGAAGTAATACTTCAAGCCGGCTCATCGCTTACAACTTTACAAAGCGCAAATTCGGCCACATATGAAGTATTGTTTTCACTTCCTTCCTAGGAGCTCGCTAATATCAGCTTCTTCCATTTGACCGTATCCAACGAAGAGCATCTCGAATCATCGGCGACCAGACACTTTCCATTAGGCGTGATACTTTGGCTTTACGTAGAGACATTCACTCAGTGTTTTCTATCGCATCTACCATGGTGAATGCTCCTAGGAACTATTCGATTTGATTCCCGCCGTTGAGTTTCGTCACCGGACATCGCGCCGGAGTCTAGAGTACCATGCGCACCACCTTGATATGTGGCACTCTTCTACCGTGCGATTCCGAAGACATTTTTTGCTATGAATGGAACCAGCTACCCAAAGCGATATTTCCAAACTTGGGGACCTTCAAGAAAAGAGCGTACTCATTCCTAAAAGGTTGGCAATGCACAAGTGCGACCTTTGGTGTTGCAGATGTTCCTAGGCGGCGGTGATCACTTACCATCAGGTGACCCACCTCTCTCTCTCTATCTATCTAGTTATGTTGTTTGTGACCTGCTTATTTGTGCTAACATGTTTGATTTCATTTTGTATTTTATCATAATATTTGTAAAGACCTAAGTGAACAATTTCAATCACTGGATACCCAACACTGCCAGAGCCATTTACATATACAAAATATGTGATAATAATTACTAGATATTAAGAATAGATTTATGAGTGAGTTTAATATTATTTAATTTTCAATGTAAATAATATGTATTTTAAATGTAAATAATAATTAATTAGTACCTACCATCAATAGTAAAATATGTTTTTATAGTAAAAGAAAATTGTTCTTTGATACAATATCTTTTTACAATCATTAAAATTGATGAAAAAATGAAATAACACCTTAATATTAAATAATATGTATGTATTTTAAATGTAAATAGTTTTTATCATAAAAGAAAATTGTTCTCTGATACAAAATATTTGTACAATCATTAAAATTTATGAAAAATATTAAATAAAACCTTAATATATAAATGTTTATATGACAAATGAAATATCAAGTTACATACATATCGATTTAATTTTATTTTTGTTGTTCCACCAGCATTTAGACCATCTGCCTCTTTGCCGGACAACCTATGAGAGATGGAGGCATAGCAATCATAGGGTTGGGTAGTGCTGTGCACCAGGGCTCTGGAGCTCATGGGGCCCTCTAACCTAAGCTTCAGAAAAGAGGGTAGCCTACTAAAAATAAGTTGAACTCATTATAGCCCATTTTTAATCCTATCTATAAGTTTGACGGTTAATATAAATTCAAGCTACCTGGAAAGAGTATGTGGGGGCCCTTGGCAACCCAGTTACGCAGTCTTTAGCAATTCTCTTTAATATTAAGATGGAAGACCAGTGGTACACATAAAGATGAATTAATAGACAGTCATCTTTTTCCAATGACCAATATGTACCAGAAAGAAACAGATATATGTTGTCAATAATGCAAGCAATTGAGAGTGGTTACCTTACGCTCACCCATTTATCTATACATAATATAAATGTTACTTTACGCTAACCTATTTATCTATACATACATACACATATACATAATATAATTAATTATAATAAAAGTGTAGAAGAGTGAATTCTATACATATAGAAGATATTAAAAAAAATTAGTCCAGAATAAATTTTTTGCTATCTGTACCTCGGCCGCGGTTTACACCGAATCTACTGGACCGATCATAACGAAATTGGGCTGCCGCATACTTTGTTCCTAGGAAGGCTATAGGCTACTTTTTATCCCGATTAATTATGAGGTACCCGTGGGAGAGGGGATAAGACAAAATGCTAACTTTGCCATAATTTATTAACGCGTAGTCCCATTTCATTTAAGCTTTTTTTGTTTGTTAGATGAGGTGAGGTGTGGAATGGGGTAGTTAGTTTCGTGTGGAATGGGGATAGGTGGGGAGGTTGGGTAGTGGAAGGTAGGGGAGAACTAGTGTGGTAGGTATTGCATGGGATGGAGTGGAGTTGAGTCAAATGGGTCGAGTGGAATTTATTTAAAGGACTGATAATGGCAGTCTTAAATGTTACATGGTATTTTTTATAATAAATTAAAATGCGTACGAAGCCGCGCGTAACAGCTAATTTTAATATATGTAAATAACATGTCACGTTATTTATCCTAACTACGACTATGAAACTAATCAATCGTTTTTCATAAAATTACACAAATATCTAATATTTAATTAAAAAAATAGGGTAGTTTTTAACTCTTATTAAGTCGGGGTATGGGCGAGACGAAATTCACTGAATTACCTTCCTACTACTATAATGTCAATGTTTGACTTTGTTGTTTGAGAATGGAGGGTAAGAGAATACTTTGTCTACTACGATGATGCACCACACCAATATACTCTATGGATGCACCTATATCCATGGCCAGATTAAGCCCGCGCGGGCCATGTAGCAAATTCTATTAAAGGGCGCCTTGATTAAAGCACTTTACTTCGCTTTAAATTTGTTCATCGCCATTTCGGAGCCTCCATATGAGCGGAGCCCGTAGCATTTACTACTCTTGCTATATGGGTAATCCGCCACTGCTTGTATCTTGTATGGTAAATTTATGAACTGAGCGTAAATGCGACGATGTCTCTTACAATTACAACCAGGGGGAGCCGTGTCCTTGTCCTCTAATACCATTAAACCAGAAATTCTTAAATATAAGTATCTAAATATGTTACCTAATCTAAATCTTTAAAAAGTCTTCAATGATTTTATATGTAAGTATATTCGCTAGGCCTATAGATCATAATCTATTTTTATACCCCTAAATGATATGAGCGTTCTACCTGGGGGTAGAACGCTCTTTTATTTTTTATGATGTGGCATTAAACATACTTACATACAATCCTTAATTATTACCCATCTAATTTAATATAAATAGAAACTATATGGCTAAACCACGTTTGCCGGCTCAGCTAGTTTTCCTTTATTATTTATTTATTACCAGGTACGTTTACAATATAAACATACGTAGTATTCATAAGTAGTCTGTGATAAAAACTGACAAAATGTATGATACCATTCTACAAATTACTAGATTGAACTTAGTGACGTGAAGTTAATTATATTATCAACTCTTGATTAATATAAGACAAAATTAATCAAGCTCAGAAGGTAATATGTTTCGATTCTAAACATAAGCCAAAAAACACAGTGCTTTCACGAAACCGTCAGAATGGCTAAGCTCGTGCTAATAAAAGCTTACCGGTTATTTCTTCCCTCATTGTCCAAACCGGAACATGCCAACAACAAACATTGATGTTATAATGGCATAGGCTTAAGATAGTGGTACTAATGCGAGCAAGCTGTTACAATAGTCTACTACTTATGGGAAACTATGAATCAAATTTGAACATAATATGACTTGAGAGAATTCTAAGCTGAAACGAGAGGTCGCAATAGGCTTCTATTGCGACCTCTCGTTCCAGCTTAGAATTTTCATCTAAAAAGTAATTTTCTTTGATAAATAATTTGTATGATTATCAAAAAAGGCAATAGGCATTCTGCACGTGCTCAATCTGAAATAAAATCATCATTTAGAAAATTTGTATACACTAATTTGATTCCATACTCAAAGACACAAATGATCCACATAAGAAAAGGCAATAAAGAAAGAAAATCATTTTCATTGCCTGAATCCTATGCATTGATCTGATCTTAGTTTTTCGCTAATCTCGATTAATATTAATTAATATTGAAACCTTAGATCATTTTTGAATACTTGAAGATTGAAACAAAAAGACAAGGCTGTATGGCTATTTATCTTAACATAGTTTTTTTTTTCATATAAAAAAGGAGTTTTGGTGGGATCGTGACCAGACATGGGCGCGAGTTTATTGATAAGTTCAATATTTCATGTAAATTCAGTGTGATGTGGTCAAAATTAGTGGCGCTTTGTGTTATTTTGTTTAGTAAATGTGCAAAAATGAAGGATTCGTGAAGAAATAAGTGTATCATGTGTTTTCTCGTTGCCGTCAAAATTCCCTTGAAAAGTTTAGGCAAGCTTGCCTGGCACCAAGACAGACTGACTGTGACTGACTTACAATGACATAATGACACAAGGACTATGATATGAAGGACTATGATAAGAAGG
Source organism: Caria ino melicerta (assembly GCA_018237365.1). Lineage (NCBI taxonomy): Eukaryota > Metazoa > Arthropoda > Insecta > Lepidoptera > Riodinidae > Caria > Caria ino. The sequence goes on from DVZN01000066.1 coordinate 15,244, forward strand.
ACTATGATATGAATTGAACGGCAAACTAGGCTGTATGGACTGATACTCTTTGCCTTTCCCATAAAGGGATAATGATAAGAAAAAAAATCATATAAAAATGTAACTTCAGAATAATGTCAAATTGCAAATTGTCAACCAAAATGTCAATAAACGTAAAAAGTGACCACATTGTAATTTTTTATTAATTTTTAAATGACCTTAATATTCAAAAATTACTCATAATTAACGATGTTTAGAAAGAAGTGCTATTAAAATTTTGAGCAAGGAAGACTTCTATGGAAAATACCCACATATTACAAAAACTATATTTTTGTAAGTATACCTACAGTGAAGTAGTTTTTTAATTCTATAATTTCCAGATGGCTTGGTCACGTATATTTAATAATATTATTGAAATTATTTCTACTAATAGTCAGCTACACAATTTGCATACATTAACTTTTCCATATGCCTGAGAATGTAATAATTATATTTAGTGCATCGTCTTTTGGTGATCAATTCTAAGTAAACAAAGAGTAGTTAAATTGATAGCGCTATAGCGATAGAAGTATTCTATTTGTTTACATATGTAGTGATCTTTGTTGAATCAGAATATAAATGGAAGAGAGACAATTGATTGAAGCGGATAATGAGGTAATAATTCTTGTTTCTAAGTATTCTTATTAAGTTTAGTGAGATAGGCTTAGGATTGTGCTGCTTAGGTAGACTAAGATCATATTTTTTAGACTTTTCAAACCCCATTCCCTGAATTAATTATAAATAAAAACAATATTAACACCTTCAATATTAAATGGTGATTCTAATGGACATTACTATACCCTCATTCTATTCCTAGTAATTGTGTATTGCGGCAGTAAATTTCTAAGACTACAGTCATAATTGTTTAGGTATCTCTATCTTAATATTACCGATAAATTATAATACTCAATATCCCCTTGAGTTTGTCTGCAATGGCCTTATCAGAACTGACTAATAAGACATCAGGTAATATGTGTTAGGAATAGTAAAGCTCAGAATAGTAGATCACTCTCCTACCACAGGTCTTGTTCACTATTTATTATACTAAGCTTTAAATGATAACAATATAATTGCTTTTGTTAATTGACAATATTTATCATACAATTTGTAGATAAGAATAATGAATGTTGAGAATGATACTTAGCAACTAATGTTTTGCTTTTGCTATCTATCACATTGTGAATGGTAATAAGAATTGTAGAGCAACAATTATTAATGGGCAAGTGTGTCTACAATAAAATGGGTGACCTTCAAGAAAAGAGCTTACTTATTACTAAAATGTTGGTAATGAAATAGTGATACCCCTGGTGTTGCTAAAATGTTGGTAATGCAATAGTGATACCCCTGGTGTTGCAATTGTCCGTGGGCGGTAGTGATCACTTACCATCAGGTGACCTACTTGCTCATTTGCCTCCTTCTGCTATAAAAAAAGAAATAAAAAAAAGAATTTGTATTAATATTGATTTTGTGTGATCTATTTTGACTTGTTAATTTGATAATAATTTTTCTAGCCCACCCTCCCTTTTGATCTGGCAGCTTGCCCTGTTCTAAAACCCTAATTATCCCTCAAGTCGGTGGTCAATATATTGAAGGCACCTTGTACAAAGAGGACATGTTAAAAGTTAAGTTATACTGGAGCTTATATTAAAAGTACAAAAATCACAATGATCATAATTTCTCTTTACACCGTGTTGGTCTGAGCTCCTTTGCAGAATAGACCATCTGCCTTCCTACCAGACAGCTTGTAAAAGGCAAGCATAGACTTATTTTCAAGAGTACTGTTTTCTGGTTTGGAGGGTAAGATTGCGGATAAACTTATTTTGCACGAGGTCTAACTTCCCGACCTCAGGTTGGCAATGTACCATTACCACCTTTGGTGTAGATAGGTGGCGTGAATTTCTTACCATCAAGAAATCTGTCTTGTTTGCTTTTCAATATTTTAAAGATATATACCTTTTTTTTTCAATTTATTAGCTTTCATTTAAATATTGTTATTATACTAAGATAGTATAATAACAATATTTTAATGAAAGCTAATAAATTATAAGTTAATATACATTTTTTTATCTCTTAGTATATAGGAACCATCAATAGCAGGTAAAACTATGCCTATAAACATATGAGAGAGATTTATTATACAAAGCAGTAATTGTTACTGCTTTGTATAATTATTGATTAAAATATAATTTTTAATTAAATTCCTTTTGTACATAGCAGTATATTAACAGTCAGTTTCAGTACTTAATCTATCCTTCATTTTGCCTACTGCTGATAGCAATATATACCTTTTTATATGGAGATATGAGATAGCACTATATTGATAGTAGATGAAATCAAGGATAGATTGAGTATTGAAACCGGCCATAAGAGATAAGGACACTGAGTTGCCACCATTATCGAAACAAATTTCAGGATTGCAATCTAGAAGTGTAATCAATGCTTTAGGCCTGGGTTGGCCAAGCTTTTTAGTTACATACACAAATTTCCTCTGTTATGATTTGATATTTACTACCGAACAACTTTTGTTTGCAGTACTATATACAACATAATCATTTTTGTACTAATTATAGATCTTTGTAAATATGATGTATAGTCAATATAATATTTAAACCATAATTTGCATTGATTCAAACCATGTAGAAGATTGACTGATTGATTTTAATATTTGTAACTGGTTGGCCACCCCTGCCTTAGGCAATACATTAAGAGTAGATATATTAGTATAATTTATAAAGTTTGTTGCATGCTTTGATTGCAGTTCATAAATTTATCTCTTAATAATTCCTAGTAAATACTCATTGTAGTAAACTTAGTCTTGTATTTTTATTTTTTTTTAACTGAAGGACATTTACAGTCCAGTGTTGAGAAGTATGTATAGAAATGAAGAAATGTGATGCTTGCCGTAACCGATCAGACAGGGGACTCCCTGACGCTACAGCAGATGATCGCGACCCCCTCATTAACATTCCAACTATTGTGGAGGAAGAGCCTCATGCTAATCTGAATTTAGTAAGAGACACCACTTTTTATGTAGATATGTGTGCACTGCCATTTATGTGCACTTTTTATTTATAAATTAAGTTTTGTATGTGTTATTACTAAAGACCGGATTAATTGTAATTTAAAAAACCCAAATAAGTGTTAAAGTATGCAATATCATGAATCAGAATTTGAATTAGGTAATTTATTTCTCGTTGACTAATACAATTGGTGCTTATGATGATAAAAACAAAGTAACTATTAGTTACTAGCAGTTCCTTTAGGTTTTTTGTTTAGCCTATGTTCTTCCTGGAATACTTTGGTCTCCAAAGCACTGAAAAATATCTCTATGCTGTCAGGTAGAAATTATATAATTTAACGCCACCTATTGAAATTTTGAGAAAATAAAACCACTGGACTTAGAAGCTTGTAATCTGACGAGTAATGACCCTTCAAATAAATATATAAATGAGCATTACAAAAGTATTTTTGGTAATTACAAATTTTAGATCCCATTGTCATTTTGCTAAGGTGTTTTAGGGCCAAGATCATGTTATAGTATCTGTAGCAAAATTAGTTTATGAAACAAGTCCCTCATGTTTTTCCACTCACTACTTTTTGTAGCAGTGTATATGCTGCTATTTCTGAATGATGTTCATAGGGCTTAAAATTGAGTCCTTACATGTAGATTTATAGGTAGTAAACATTATAGTACCTTCACGCCTATTATCCCCGAAGGGGTCGGCAGAGGTGTGCTAGTATCTCCATGACTCGTTAGTTCAGTAGATATACTAGAATGATAATAGTAGTGATACATCCTAAAGTTATGTAATTTGTAAATGTAATGCCACATCAGAATCTAGATTAGCTTACAAATGCTGTTACTATCACAGTTAGTACTTCTAATTAACATAAATTTCACTTTCTGTATTCAAGCACATCCATAGTTACGTTTTAATTCCCTTGTTTAATCTTTATATGTCTAGCAATGCCCCTTTACAAATAATATCACACTAGTGAGCATAACACACCATTATCACAACATAGTCTGTCATCACAACATGACTGAGAGATTTAGTATCAGTTTTGCACCTATGCGAAGCCAGGGCGGGTCGCTAGTGTATTATATGTATATTAATCGGGAGAACTGAGTTATACGAAAGCTAGTATCTATCTATATATATAAAAATGAATTGCTGTTCGTTAGTCTCACTAAAACTCGAGAATGGCTGAACGGATTTATCTTATCTTAGTCTTGAAATGTTCGTGGAGGTCTAGGGAAGGTTTAAAAGGCGAGAAAAAATCGAA
>DVZN01000067.1:0-19383 GCA_018237365.1 Caria ino melicerta
GTGTGTGTGTGTGTGTGTGTGTGTGTGTGTGTGTGTGTGTGTGTGTGTGTGTGTGTGTGTGTGTGTATTAGAATAGCAATAACTTTTTACGAGCATAATAAAGTATATATTTGACATCTTTATAAAGCGTTGTTGTATATATATTTAAATTTAATTAAAAGTTAACATTAATCATTTAATCACAATTCACAATACATGTTAATATAAGTAATTGGGTATATGAACCTCAATGTTGTTAATAGAATTAGGAAAGAAATATAATTTTGTAATTTTAAGGTATAGGTAGGAATTTAAAAAAAACGTAAAATTTATAAACTTTTAAATATTGTCAAGGTTTATTTCATAAGGATTATATTATAATAACCATAATATTATGCTTGTTTATTTCTAACATCGTAATTTTTTTTTGTACTAACACGTCAGTCACGGGAAACTCGTTGACATGGTTATTTATTATAATGACACTAAATTATATACGACACACGCATAGCCTGAAATTACATAAACGACAACGCATGCGGGCGCGTTCACCTGTTTGTTCGGTAATTGGATAAGAAATTAATATGACTTGTGTAATGGTATGTTTGCTTTCATGTGTGTAATTTTGTCAAGCTAGCTCTTTGTGTATAACGACATAATTACTACTCCACGACACTTTCTCACTTATTTAAACGCCTAGGGCCTAGGCTTTCGCGAGACATTCGTAAAATTGTCATATATTTGTAAGCACATCGGCAGAATTAGCGAAACAAAATTGTCATAACAATATAACAACTTGCCTTATTAAAAAATATTTAGATATAGAGTATCTTTTCAATTGACAACTTATAATATTGTTTCTTTTTTAGGGTTCCTTTAGGTACGGAACCCTTTAGGTACCTATAGGTACCTTTTAAGGTACTACTATGCGTATTAAGTACGCGCGTCACAATTATCCGTTGCCGTTACAGTAGCAAATTCTAAAAATGAGAAATAAAATGAAAACATATTTGTCTGGTGTGTATAAGGACGTTTATTTCATACCGTCGACCGTCTCGTCGCCCGAGTGGTGAGCGTAGTTGCTTTACCACGTCGAATTATATTTGTATTTCTAGGAATAATATCATTGACTAACACCCACATCACTAATAAATAATTGGCGTACTTAGGGGTTAGATCAATAAATGTCTGATTAGTGGAGGGATATTTATTTATTTTTTGAGCGGATTCATCTATATATTATTGTAATTATAAAAAAATAAAGAAAGGAGAGTAAGTATAGCCTTCCGCTTGTAAAATTACAAATGTTTTTTTAGCTCTGGTAACATTTAGCACTAAAATGATATTCATCGTCCATGTAGTGTACCTACGAGTTTATGGATGTGTAACGTGCGTCCTTCCTCTGGAGCCGTATCCCGTGTTTTAAATACCAAGTGGATTACCCAAAATCTGCTCCGTGTCGGGCCCTTACATCCGCGTGTTGAAATTAGGTCGAATATTAGGTATTATCATTTCATTTTATCGGTGCTATAAAGGAAATATGGGCTTTTTGATGTTTTTTGTTCACTTTATAATGTTTTTTGATTTATTAGCCATACTAAAAACTTATTTTGTCTGATAGAATACAGATTTTTGGGACATAATTGAATGAAATAGTCATTTTTATGTCAACAGGATTTCTACAATCAAATTAAATACCGAATTCACAATAGAGAAAGAGTGAAATTGAAAAGAAAAGTGTTGGTGTAAAAGTGAGAAAGGGCATGCTCCGACAGTTCGGTTATGTGAAAAGAATAGAAGATGCAAGATTGACAAAACAAATAAATCGTGCGATGTGGATAGCTGTAGGTAGGTAACCGGAGAGATCTAGGTTAACATTCCATGATCAAATCGCCCGTGTATTATTCGACGGTGGTATCAAGAGTCTCCGAAACGGGCGTGTATGTATGAAGAGAGTAATGAATGTGGAGGAAGCTAGGCAAGTATGCAAGGGTCGTGATACTTGGCACTCCATACCTACTCTCTGCTTACAACATAAGGAACTTGGCGTGATGATATGTATGTATGTAAATTTAATATTTTTCATGTAATGATGTTTTAGGCTTAGTTGACTATGTTACAGGTGCATTACTATTAGTAGCTAAGTCAACTATTCCAGACTACCAAACTAGAAAGGATAGTGACTGACAGCGGCAGGATTAGTTGAGGTAGTAGATTAGAACAAAAGAGTCAGAACTGCCCCACCTAGAAAATATGTCCCCTATAGTAGGTCGCCAATCTCCTAGCCCAGGCCGGGTATATCGGTCAGCGGCCGCGGCGGGGCTGCCGGACACCAATATTTTATTACTCTCTTGTCTGATTTATCCGTGATTTAGGCACAACCCAGGGATTTCACTGTGGGAAACAATTACATTTAGAAAGTATCGTATTTTTGGGAATAAACAAAGATTGCTTTAGTATTTTGTTATCGGTACAAAGCGAAGTCTGATTTAGCCAATGTTATTTGTGAGTAGGGATTAGTAATTAAAATTTTCTTAAAATAAAATTAGACTCACTTAGTCTAATAGTCACATTAAGAGTCCTCGTAACGACAAAAATATTGAACTAATAACCTTAAAATAATGAACGTTAAGGCCAGAATAAAATAAATAAATAAATATCGTCACCCTATCGTTAAGAATACATGTAATAAAAGTGTGGAAGGGTAAATTCTGTGCAATGAAGATATTTCCAAAAAAAATAGTCCAGAAGACTAAAAATGGGCAGCAGAATACATAATTTTGACATATCAAAATAGATATGCATATTTTATTCGAATATCTTCGAAATAGTGAGATTAGAGAAAGAGTAGGATTGAAGGAAAGTGTCGGTGTAGAAATAAGAAAGGGCATGCTCCGGTGGTTCGGCCATGTTACAAGATTAACAAAGTATTGCGAATTTGGAAGGCTGTAGGTACCCGAGGAGACCAAGGTTGACATTCCTTGACCAAATCGTCCGTGTATTTTCCGAGAATGGTGTTGAGAGTCTCCGAAACCGGCGTGTATGTATGAAGATAGTATTGGATGTGGAGGCAGGGAGGAGGCTAGACAAGTATGCGGGAGACGTGACACTTGGCATTCCGTACTCGCTGCCTACTCTGTAAGGGACTTGGCGTGAATAGATGTATCTATACATATAATAAAAGTGTAGAAAAGTGAATTCTGTACATAGAAGTAAATAAAATAAAAAAAATAGTCCAAACGACTAAATATGGGCAGCGGAACATATTTTGAATTCATCGCAATATTTGTCTGTCTGTCGGTCTCTTTATACGTCTGTACCCCGGCCGCGGTTCACGCTGAATCTGCTGAGAAAAAGCTATTACTAACTATATTATGTTATATTTCTTTTTATATTATATGGTATAGTTCATATTATGGTCAGTAAATACTAATCCGTAAACAGGAAGACATAGTTTATAAAAATCACTTTCACCAAGTGCCTACGATAAGAAGTATAGAAATGACCGTAAACAGGACGGTTATCCATAATAACTTTACCATTTACGAATTAGTATTTTGCCACTATAAGCGGGTTGCCTTTACAGAGGATATCAAGGAACCTCTTGCTTCGTATAAGAAAATAGAGGAAAGAAGCTTAATGTCCCGCTACAGCCTGAGGGCCGCCCGGTCCTAAATTCGTGGGCGGACCGCCGTTCATTATTACTTTTTGCGATTTGTTTTATTGAAACCTGATGTTGAGGGATTACGGAACTGATATATAAAATCCACGTATTTATATGAATGCAAAACGTTTTAAGAAAAAAATGTGAAATTAATCAATGTTTGTATTTTGCTGATTGCATAAATTTTGTTTAAGATTTTAATTAACGAGTAATTATATGTACCTCAGTAAAAATCCCAGAGTATTATTGCTTTAATGTAATTATCACGTAATAAGGCCCTTGTATAAAAGTCCGGTGCTCGATAATAGCTCCTGTACTGACTTCTTGAAAAGACGTAGCCTGATGTCTTTTCGCTACAAGGTAGAGATTATTAATAGAATCCATAAAATTTGTAGTATTTTTTATTGTTGCAAACTTTACGAGTATTTAGGGTATTCTGCCCAAATGAAATCATATATTTTAGCTTAGCTTTTTAGATCAGATCGTAAATCAATTACAATTTAGATGTGAAAATTGATACCTGTTTGTAGTCGTCAAATTCTCGCAATATTTCTTATACGTTGGTAATTGTTTCTGCCATCGTCTATTTTCGTGAAATATGAATGCATGTAAAAAAAATCTTAATTTAACAATAGGCCATAATACTATTTGGTAAAATTTTGCGTGCAAATTATAAATTAGGGTGTGCAAATTATAAATTAGGGTTGGCACTTTGTATTACCAATTACATCATATATTAATTATATTAATTGACATATTTTATATATAACTATCTTTTTTATTATGTTATAAATATATTCGGAATAAACTTAAGTCCAACATTTTTAATTATTTGTAAATGTTATTGTTTCATTTATTAATTTACAATTTAATTGTCAATATATTATAATTTATAATGTCACGCTATTTACCAATAAATTTAATTTAATTCCAATAAACATTTTATTAAAATTTTACTGGCATTGATAATATTGCCCTAACCTTCAAGAATTAGACATCGTCGTCGTTTTCGTTGTCCTAGAATTAGTCTGAAAAACATAACGTTGCCTGGGGTTGGATTTGTGCCCGATTGGCGACGGATTTGCCACCCGTCACATGATGGGACCTAAAATTGTCGGCTAATCATAGGTCTATACTAGTACCTACTTCTTCAGGGGTAATCGGTATGACGATTTTCATTTATTAAAAAAAATCAAAAATTGGTCTAGAATAGTACGACCCCATGAAAAAAGCGTAAAAGGCATAAATATCGTAAAAGGCGATTAAGGGCCTGTCCGCGAGATGGACAATAGCGCCTCCTGGAGATAACATAGTTCCTAATAAAATAATATACACTGAAGTCTCTAACCCGCCTACTCAGTGTGGTGACTATAGCCAACACCTCCTATTTTAAGGGAAGCCTGGGATCAACATTGAACTGCAATAGGCGGATGTATGTAATATTATTATTTTTTTACCAAAACCGGTTTAGTAGCATTCTGAGCTGATGTAGCTACTGGGAATTGTTAGTTATCCTCATGCTTTTTCACCTGACGTTTATCACCAATACTCTGTGTTGCTCCGGGATCCTTTTGCAGAATAGACCATCTGCCTTCCTTAAACTTACTCTTGCAAGAGGCCTAACATCCCTTTGGTCTTTGGTGTTTACAGGCGGCGTGAGTTTCTTACCATCAGGAAATCCGTCTGCTTGTTTGCCTTCCAATATTATAAAAAACATTAGCAAACGTTTTGTTTGTGTAGAGGTTTTCCTTCATTTAGTGAAATTGAGTTTTCTAACATAGAACCGTTGATAAAGTGTAACGGATTAAAAACCACTAATATAACATGTTATTTCAAATAGTATAATCCATAAAACAAAACTTTACCTTCAAGTTATTCAAATTGGGGTTCATAAATACGGTCGCAAAGTGAAAACTGGACATGAAGTCGCATAAATCATGGACCCCTCCAGGAAAACTGGGAATTCCGGGGAGTGTATGAGGCCTGCCCACTTCCACGCACCGGCCATATGTCATTTCGGTCAAGCGTCTGCTATTTGTCTTGCAAAAATTCGGGAGACATCTCAAGAATGTTGGGTCCCTCTCGTGTCAGGAATGTGTAGGGTTAGTGTGTTATCTCGTGTTGTTTGGAAATCGAAGAGACTCGACTACGTTCTACCTACCCAATATAATTTATAACAGTTTTGGCATTTAGAAACTTTTAAAGTAATTCTATTGAGATCCTGAAATTGCTGTCGTCTAGGAATCGCGAGCTCTCACCGAAAAAATGAATGATCTTTACTGTGTCTTTTCTAAATATTAATCTTTTCAAAATTAAATCTCGTTATTGATTATGAATATGAATATATATTTTTTACTTAATATGAATTAAATACAATTTAATTCATATTAATATATATAATATCCAAAGAAAAGCTTTTAATAAGTGCATGTAATAGTTTTAATAGTAAATAACTAAAGTTGCAGTAAATATCTTACGCTACTTTCCGTAAAATATAAATAAAAACTCTCAGTTCAAAGCTCGATATAAAAAATGAACACGAAAGTAACCATTACCACCTTTAGTGTGTATAAGCTGCGTGAAATTCTTACTATCAGGAAATCCGTCTGCTTGTTTGCCTTCCAATATTATAAACAATCACTAAAATGCTAGATATAGTATTAGTAAATGTATTAAATTTTCTATTCATATTTCGACTCAAATATAAATTATGACCTTGATTAATACGAAGGCTACTTTTTACCTTGTTTTAAAGCCCTATTTTACATCATGCGATCCTTGCCGCATTACCACTAAGAAGTATTTTCATGCTTAATATTTTTTTATGAATTTTCGATTAAACGTTATCAAACTAAAGTACGTACTAAACATATTTTTTAGTAATTTTTAGCCTAAAAATTATGTTACACACAGTTTTTATCTAAATTTTGTAACAAACTGTATCAGACAAGATTTTCGAATAGCATTATATTTTCAGGTTTGTGTTTACAAAGAGTAGCGCAATCAGTGTGTCTCCGGTTTTGGTCTGTTTATCCTCGCTCTGTCCGTCCAAGACGAGCTGATTCCAAACGGAATACAAATGCAAACACACCAATATTGACCGACGGGAAACGCTGCTTGCAAGCGACGGGAACATTTTGCTTTTACATTATGCAGATATGTATAATCTTAATTTTAATAAACCATTTATAAGTTTATTTTTAAACAATTTTTTTTTTTATTTTTTTTAATCTATATTTTATTGAGGCCTTTCGACAATGAAAAAATCGATGCCGGCCTCATAGGGAAATACGTCACTCCTTCAACTCCTTTCAATTAAGATATTTCTTCATAAACATATACATGTTTTTTGTCTTTTCAGATATTGGTTCCATTAACATGAGACTTATTTCTATAGTATCTGTGATTCGATCAAGATTGTATTTTTTCCTTAATTCGAGTGTCTGACTACACTCCATTAACAAATGAATCATGTCCTCTGTTTTATTACAATGGTCGCAAAAGGGAGAAGACTTTTTACCAATAAGATAATAAAAAAAGTTCAATGGAATATGGCCAGATCTCATCCTTAATGCTAGTGTTAGTAAATCCCTAGTGAGGCCGGCATTAACAAACCAAGGCTTACGGGGAGGACGTGGTTGAATGGTCTTGTACCAAATACCTTTGACTGCAGAATTCTGTTCATATAGATTATCCCACCGAGAGATACATTTTTTTCTAGCCGTGGAGAGAATCTCTGATGGAACGGGCCTACAATCGACTACAATTCCATCAGTGATAGCCTCGCGAGCTCCCCTATCCGCTAATTCATTTCCGTTAATGCCTATATGCGACGGAATCCACTGTATAATTACCTTAACTTTCATATTTGCAAACTCATTTAATAGCTTTAGTATTTCATAAGCTATAGGTATCCCTTGACTTACATTTACACACAAGGATATGTGTTGGATCGCACTCTTTGAATCACTTAAAATCACTACCTCATGAACCCGTCTAGAAACTGAGTTTATATACGACAGTGCTTCAGCAATAGCCACCAACTCAGCATGCATAATGCATAATTGGCTCGGTAATTTAAATTTAATTAAACAGTGGTTCTGGGGATCAAAGAATGCGGCTCCAACGCCGAATCCATCTTTGGATCCATCAGTAAACACTTTATAAAAGTCTGGATACTTACTATCTAAAAATTTAGAAACATGTTGCCCCGTCATAGTGCGTTTAAGAGTATTAATGTTCTCAATTGCCAAATTAATACAAGATTTAACATCTATTGAAGATAACCAAGTGTCTAATTTGAAAAACTGCGGTGTTTCTGAGCTATGCATATCTTCAGCCCTTAAATAATCATGAACCTCAGTCAAAACAGGCTTAACTTTATTGTTCCAATAGCTTTCCTGACAGGATATCGTTAGTTTCTGTATAAGGTGTATGACTTCTTTAGAAGATGAAGCCGCATTGAGCCAGAATCTACAAGCTAACCAATATCTACGTATTTCTAGAGGTGGTATGCACAACTCACTCTCCATTACATGTATCGGCGTTGTGCGTATAAATCCACCACATATTCGTAAAGCTTTATTTTGAAGTAGATTTAATTTTCGTTGATGAGTTTTGGCACAACAACTGTACAAAAAACTTCCATAATCTATTCGGCTACGAATTAATGAAATATATAATTTGCGCATGTGTTTTTGGTGTATACCCCAGGAACTACCCGACAAAACTTTTAATATATTGACATATTTATATGCTTTCTGACATAGTTTGTCAATGTGTAGGCCCCATAACAATTTAACGTCCAACCACAAACCAAGATATTTAACATGTTGTACCTTCTTTAAAACAGTTCCATTAATACTCAAATTAAATTCAATATTTTTCCTAGTCCTATTAAATATACAAACATTACTTTTTGTCTCTGATATGCAAAGACCAATATTATCTAACAAACAAATTAATTCTCCTAAGGCACACTTTAAGTCGTCAACAGTTTCATTGATATTATTATGAACAGTTTTGTATAAAACAAAATCATCTGCGTATTGTGAAATCGACACTTTAGATATTTTTTTACAAATAGCCATAGTAGAAATATTAAAAAGGATTGGGGATAGTGGATCTCCTTGACTTAGACCAGTAACTGCACTCCTGTATAAATCTGTACTATCGAGAGTTTCTATTTTCAAATACCTTTCTGACAAAAAATTCCATAGATATTTATTTATGTTTACTCCTATTCCTATATCCTTTAATATTTCTATTAGAGCTCTAATATTAACATTATTGTAAGCACTGTCAATGTCAATAAAACAAGCAAGTGTAGGCTTCTTTTTTGTAAAGCCTATTTCGATATCAGCTATTAATTTTGTTAAATTACTAAGACAAGATTTTCCTCGTCTAAAGCCAGTTGTCGAAGAAGAAAACATCTCCCTTTTTTCTGTATACCACTCTATCCGTTTCAGTATCAACCAATGAAAGGTTTTACATACACATGACATTAAAGAAATAGGGCGGATAGATGACAATAAGTTAGGATCGCGTCCTGGCTTTAGCAAAGGTAAAATTTTTATATATCGCCATTGTTTTGGAATAACTCCAGTGCATAAGATGAGATTGTAAATACGAAGTAAATATATTTTTGCAGATATAGGTAAATTATAAAGCATTGAGTATGAACACTTATCAGTTCCTGGTGCCGTATCTTTTTTTTTCAATGAATTTTCTAGCTCACACAACGAGAAATCTCTGTCCAAGATATTTGGCTCAGCGGCCTCTGGAAATGTGGGCGGAGGGTAACATACACTATCTGGGGTTAAGCACATAAGTAACTGGTCTGCCTTCTCTGGATCTAGGCTTTGATGAAATGAACGTTGGCCTTTAATCCATCTCATTTTCCGCCACATGGTAGTTGGCGAAGTTTCGTCTTCAATACTTGAGCAAAATGATTGCCAACTTGCTAATCGTGCTCTTTTAATGCCTTGGCTTGCCAATTTTACCTTTGATTTATATAAAGTATAATTATCTGGAGTAGGATTTCGCCTTAAACGACTTAATGCTTGACGTCTATCTGCAACCAACTTAGATAAAGTCACATTCCAGTATGGTTTACTCGAGAACTTGTTATTAGGTACATCACTATATTTTATCCAGGGTATTGACTTATCTGCTGCTTTATTGAGTTTGTACATAAATTCATTATAGCCTCTCTGTACTTCAGATGGTAAGTCAAGTGCTTCAAAATCATCAATAAGTTTTTGTTTATATTTATCCCAATCAGCTTTTTTTAAATTACGTTTTTTACTCATTATTTGGTTAGAATAATAATTTAATGATATTTTCAACACCAGATGGTCACTACCTAGAGTCTCATTTGTTACCGTCCAATTCACTTTTATGGCTAAATCCAAAGATACAAATGTCACATCCGGTGAAGAGATATGTAAGTGACCATTCACCATTTGAGTTCTCGTAGTCTGGCCGTTGTTTAAACAAGCATAGCTGTTCTCAAACATTGAGTTGTATATTAAACTACCTCTTGTATCATTTTTATTAGACCACAATGGGTGGTGGCCGTTGAAATCACCGGCAATGAGAGACTTATCTTTAAATAGCTGAAAAATACTATCCCAGTCTTGTTGAGTTGTGAAACAAGCAGGAAGGCAGTATATAAGTATAATGTTTTCTAAACCAGGTATATTGTAAACTTTTGCAATAATAATTTGGATACTAGTATTAGGAGTGGTAAAGGGCCACTCCCGTATTTTGACTGATTTGTGTGCTAAAATGCATAATCCTCCATAACTGTCATCCCTGTCGTCTCTGAGAATGTTATAATTACTTACTCTAATTGTTAAGTCGTCATTCAGCCAAGTTTCGCTAACCAATGCTATATGAACTTTTTCTTGATACAACAGTAATTCAAAATCCTTTAATTTGTTGTTTAAACTATGTGCATTCCACTGGACTATGTTCACTCGCCTTTCCACTTCTACATTGTTTCTATCCATTATTATTATTATTGTTACAAAAAATATTATTATTATAAAAATAATTCCACCAGCTTAAAAACATCTCCCCGGTAAAATATTTCTGTACAAATACTTTTACTTCTTGTATAATTAATTTAATTATTGAATTTAATTTACTACTGAAGTCTTCTTGAGAAAAACATATTTCTTTAATTTTAATTATGAAATCCCTTCCTCTCATCACTTGTTTTTTCTTTTTTTTATCCCTTTCTAAGTTATTGTATTCACAAGTGTTATCATTTACACTTTCACTTGATATATCTGAATGAATATCCATTGTTTCATTCACACTCCGTCTTGTTGTGGATGTCTTTTTTTTGCGTTTTCTTTTAGCTCTTTGACTAGTTTCTGGATTTTCCTCTGTGCTATTCTCCTTAACATCTCTGATATGTGCATCTCGCACTATAGATGCATAAGACACCTTTTCCACGTTTCTGAAGTTGTTATCTTCATCCGACTGCATACTTTCGATAGGCGCTTGTTTTCCGGAAAGATTATTATCCTCTTCACACTTAGTATTCCTTTTTTTCATCGCATTAAATAAATCTATCGCTACTCTATAAGAACAGTTGTAATCTGCCATAATTAACCTCAATTCCTTTTCTTTCATGAATATCGGACATTTACTTTTCAAAATCGACATATGATTGCCTTTGCAGTTTACACAAATGAATACTTTAGTATCACAGTTTTCATGGTCCCCAGCGCATTTTGGACATATTTTATTTTTTATTGGACAAAAATTCTTCACGTGACCATACTTCCAGCAATTTGAGCACTGAGTAACAGGAAATAGGAAGGGTTCAACCTTAACCCTGACACCATACGAATACACGTATGGGGGTAAAGTAGGCCCTTTAAAACAAATACGAGCAAGTTCACTTTTTGACCATTTTCCATCGTTAGTCTTTTTATTTAATCTCTTAATTGAAACTATTTCTATGTCACTTTTAATCGATTCTTCTATTTCTTTTTCCGAAAGTTCAAGGTCTATTTCTCTCAGCAACCCATACGAGAAACTCACATCTCCTGGTTTCTTCATATTCCAACCCTTTTCAATAAAGTACTTGTTACTAATAAGCGACTGTGCCGAGTTATTATCTTTAAAAGAAATCAAAATTTTATAGGGGCTTTTGTAAGCCACTTTAGTAACCTCACTTACTCCCTCTTTATATAACAGCTTAGCAAGGCCAATTTGTTTAGGCAATGTTTCTCTACTCGTTACGATTACTTGCGTATCTTTTTCCTGCTGTATTGAGATTACCATCGAGTTTTGGGAAGGGGACTTCCTTATATTTAGTCTTTTACTTCTACTCTCCACCGTAAAAAAGTCTTGTTCTTCACCAACTTCTCCTTCGATATCTTCCTCTCTCTCTTTTCTCTTACTTACTAGAGCATTTCGCCCATCGGTATTCATATCCGTACTGTCCCACTCAAGATCACTGCCTGTCTTCTCATTATTCCTTACCACAATAGGTACTGTATCTTCAATTAAATTACTAAACTCTTCTTCTGACATAATTTATTAATACTCAGAAAGTATCAACGATTTTTTTTTATATGTGGGTAGGACCCATTCTAAGATCTTGAACCATATTTTCTTGTTTAAGATGTTTAAACAACACAAAGGTCACACACTATCACAATAAGTTTACTGACACTTTATTTTAGTTAAAACAAAGTAAATCTTTTATTACTACAAACTAAAACCACTTTAAATTATTATTTACACTCGCAGAACACAATCGTAGTATTTACATTACAACTACCCGGCCGCGAATGTATTTTTAAACAATTAAAACATATTTATATGTTAGAAATAAATCGTTTACTAATGATATTTAGTAAGGTCGGCTAGCAACACATCATTTATATAAACATCGTCACGGCCATATATCATCTCGAAAGGGTAGGCAGAGGTATATACTACAATAAAACCGAAAAAGTCGATTAGCCGACGCTAATAGGTCCCATGATGTGATTTAAGCAGGGCCGTCGCTAATCGGGCACAAATCCAATCCCAGGCAACGTTGTGTTTTTTTAGAAAAACTTAAACTGAAACCTGACCTGGGAATCGAACCCAGGATCTCTTGCGTCAAAGTCCGACACTGGTACCATTCGACCACATACGTACCACTTAAATACTTTTTAAACAACTTTTGGTGTGGTTAAACACATTTAAATAGTGAGGCCGGCTAGTTAAAAATACTTAGATTTTATTCAAACGTAGCAGGCTAAGTAAATTCTACGCTTTCTTGAGTCGAAAAAGTAAAGTTCGACTTTCCTCGACAAAGACTTAATGAATAATGTAAAATTTGTTTGAGCTTCCCAGAATTCGGCCATTAGGATATAACAGTATCCTCAGAATAGGATGGAAGGTCTTTTATACCAGATTATAGTGTTTTGCGTCACTGTCCAGATGAATTTCTACCGGCATTTCTGCCTTTGTTGCTATGACATTAGTGCTCGGCCATTAACGAGTTTCAGTATGAATAGTAGAAAAGCTGGTAGAGGGTTAACTTACAAAGCAACATTTGACATAGCAAGCAATCTGTTATTTAGCATAAAATTTATCAAAAGTTTGAATATCTTATTGGAATAATTTCATTGTGATAAAAATATTAGTTTCAGATACACCTAAGTAAAAAAGATACCGTTTTATTTATAAGATTCATATTTCATTTACGCTACTAGGCAGAGATGCCACTAGTGCACTTGCGATTAGCTGACAGTAACTTTTTTTTTGTGTAAGGTTTTGATATCATTTTATCTTAAATTACGGTGGTTAAATTGCTTAAAAACAAACACGTGGTCGTTTAGACCGCCTTTAAACAAATTACAATAATGTAACAAAGTTCGCGGCGTGTGCCGCGTTCGACCGCGAGCGACGAGACCGCAAGGCGTGCGCCGAGTTAACCACAAATGAGATGTCTGTGTGTTCATTTCTATGTTTAACTCTTACTTGCAATCGCTCACGGATTTGCTTCCACGACATGTTTTTAACCCTATTTCGCACTTTTTATGGAATAAGACAGCAAACAACCACACGGCATATTATAAACCATATTACGAATAAATGTTGTAGATGCATAGTTGCCTGTGCTCGGGGTATTACGCGGGGTGTTCAATTCTACCGCCCAATCTACCTAATCTACCAATTCATTTACCATTTAAAGTTTTTTGTGAATGCCACTGGAATCGTTTTCGAGGAAATTTTACACCCGTGTTGGTACGGGCTCCTTTGCAGAATATACCATGTGCCTTCAAGCCAGAGAGCTTGTGCTAACACCGTGCTGACTATTGGTATCACCGCTTTACCTATTCTTGCCGTAATAATGTCAGTGCTTAATGGCGAGGTTAGAGGTCAAGTTAGGCGGTAAAATCACTTTTACATGAGGCCTAATATTTTGACCTCAGTTGGCATTGCATCGTTACTACCATTGGTGTCTATAGGCTACGTGAGTTTCTTACATATAGGAAAGCTGTCTTGTTTACCCTCCAATATTATAAAAAATAGAAAATCTCGTTCGGGAACAAAGTCAGAAACGAGATTATCAGGCAGAAGACCAACGATACTAACATAATTCAGAAGTAAATTAAATCGATTGACGGTGTAGTAACGGCGTACCTTTCATCGTCCACAGCTAAAAAATAGTTTGAAGAGGGCAGCTAGTCATGGATAGTGAAAACGAAAGATCGAGACTCGCTCGACTGGACAGTAAAAATAGGAGAAAACGAAACACTGTTCCAAAAAAATGATTGAATTAGTAACTAACTAACCAAATATTTTTTGTTAATTTTTGCATCTGCATCAAACTCTGGTGTATTAAAAAAATCATCTAAAATCCGTAAATAATAAATAGGGATCTTTCAATTGGCAGTGTCCAATAAAGTCTAAATGAAATGTTGAAATCGGAATATATTTCTCCGGAAAGGATTTCTCGTCCCTCGAGTCCGGCCGGAGCGCGTCAATCACTTCAGGTATTAGACTCGGACATAGCGGGGATCCGGACCATCTAAGCTCCAATTGATTGTATTTGTTGGCTGACCGCTGTAATGATGGCATTCTTGTATAAACAAATCTTATGTTTATGTAATCGAAGCAAAAGGTTTAAGAATATAGCCGAATGTAGAGTTTACGAAATTTTGAAAATTTGCTTGACATTTATATGAACATGACATATAAAAAGGTATATTGGCATTTATATGCGAATATACCTTTGTCAGGTATCTTTATTTATCAGGGTTTATACCCTGATAAATAAATATATTATTAGATATATCATACGAACTGATACAACTCTATAATGTAAGAAATTTATTTGCTTCTGATATGAATAATAGTGAAGATACTAGCACACTTCTATCTACCACTTCGGGGATAATGGGCGTGAAGGTACTTTTTTACTTATATGTAACGGTTTTCAGACGTCCTTTTTCAAATAGCAAGCCGATTTGTGTCGATAAATGCGTCATCGAGGCGTTTAGAGATCGCGTGTCGGGGAATGGGTATTGGATGTCTCAAGGGTCGCCCGCACTCCTAATGAAGTATGGAACCATCGCCGATAAAACGTTTATATGTTAACCAATAATACATGGCGATACACAAGTATTAGAACTATTTAATAAAAATAAAAGAAAAACTATAAAATTATTAATATTTATATATTTTAAATGATAATAATTATAAGAATATCATTGGATAATAGTAATAAAGCTATGATCGGTTAATTATTATAATACACTTATTATCACTTTATTCAAATTATCATTTGTTTAGTGTTGATCCGGGCTCCTTCGCAGAATAGACTATCTACCTTCCTGCCAGGCAGCTTGTAAAAGCCGAGCATAGGCTTACTTTCACTTACACCGTGTCGTCTGACTAGGTGGTAGAGCTTTTTACCTTGGCGAGCAGGTACCACCGCCATACCTATTCCTGCCGCCATAATGTCAGTGCTTGCCGTTGACGTTTTTCGATTTGGAAGGTAAGGTAGCCGATAGACTTGCTTTTGCACGAGGCCTAGCATCTCGGCCTCAAGTTGGCAGCGCACTATTAAACCTTTGGTATGCATAGGCGGCGCGAATTTCGTACCATCAGGAAATCCGTCTGCATGTTTGCCTTCCAATATTATAAAAAAATATATTGTTTTAGTACACGCGATTGGCTTACAAAATAGAATGCTATGCTAAAAACTGCCGCATAGACACCATCACTGTTTTAATTCGAAAAGCTCAAATATTTTGTTCCATTTTTTATATTTTTAGGCAATGTACGATTTGTCGATTGAGAATGAAATTAAATCTAAGGGATTTTGTTCAAACTCATTTTTGTTAAAAGTTTTTATTTAATTCTATAATCCCATTTTATTACCATTTTCCTCCCGTAGTTCAAAAAGTAGGAACTCACCTTTTTTCGCTTTACAGGCGAATATCTCACAAAATATTATTATAATTAAAAAAAAAGTAATTAAAAAATCAGCCGTAATAACATTTGGTTAGCCACAAAAATCATTATTTTATTAATTTGGTCAGCATTTAAAGATTTTGTATGTAAACAATCGACAATCTTTGTTTTGTAAATAATCTTGATAATGATCAGTAATTTTATCATAAATAGTAAGCTTAAAATATTATGTATTCCCCAAATAAACAGTCTATCCGCAAAATAAATCCTTGGTTAGCAAGATTAACGATTGACTAGCAAAGAATACTTGTACCAGACAAGCAGAAGTTTATTTGATCGGTATGCATATTTAAAATAGGGTTAGTAAAATTACTACTTGGTATACATTTTTATTAAAAAGTCGGCAATGTACGTTAAAAGTGGGCAATTCGGTGTCCATGAACAACTTTTCAGCAAATGGCTTGTCGCATTGCCAATTTAAAAAAATGATTGATTAAATGGAAAACGTAACTTTCTGTATTTTTTAATTTCTACAGATGTAAGCACGTGATTGGGTTTGCAATTCGCTTAAAGTATGTGGTTCCTCCATCTGAAGCTAAAAATATTCCCATAGGGACAAAAAATAAGGTTGGCCGTCTGTCAAAAGCTAAACGGACATTAATCAACCAATGAGAACTTTTAAACTTTTAATTACAAATATTTTTTTTTTATTATCAGAGTCGATCGATCTCAATTTTATTTTAAGAGCTAGCTGTAGCCCGCGGTTTCTCGTGCGGTTTTGTTTTTAATAAACTCCTCTAGACTCCATTTGACTCAACTTCACTTCACTCCACCCCACACCATGCAAGCCCACCCAACCTCTAGTAATCCTGCCCTATCCACCACTCTCTATACCTCTTTAACTCTCCCCGCCCCTCTCCTCTACTCTCCAACCACTCCACTAATCCTCACCAGTCTCTCTGATCCCCACTCCCACGAGAACTCCTAAATTCGAAAAAAAGGAGTCTATAAATGGGGATGACTACTGGGAATTGATGGAGAAGTTGGCGCTAACCACCAACCAGCTCATCCCCACAAGCCCCATTTGTCCCCCGGAATGCCCACCCATCCATTCCACACCACACTAACTACCCCATTCCTACCCTCCCCACGCTGCCCCACTCGTCCCAATTCCCACCTCTCCTCACCCCATTAACAAACAAAAAAAGAATAAATGAAATCGGACTACAGATAAAAATTCTGAAAATCTCAAAATGTATTTATTCTACTGCCCTTTTAGTCGTTTGGGCTATTTTTTATATATATTCAATCTCTCTCTCTCTCTCTTTCTCTCTCTCTCTCTCTCTCTCTCTCTGTGTGTGTGTGTGTGTGTGTGTATATTTGTGTCTACGTGTGTGAGAGCGTGCGTGCGCGTGTGTGTGTGTGTGTGTGTGTATGTGTGTGTTGCAAGCGCGCGCATGTGTGTTTCTATACTGAAAATAGTCAAAATAGCTTCGGGGTTCTGGTACCAATGGTACCAATGTAGTGAACTGTTTCTATTCCACCTATAATTCTTCTTCACATTGCGGAAGCGATTAAATGGTGCAAAGATACCTATGTAAGAAAATAATATTAATTATGTAACACTGTTTGCTTTCTGAATAAAATAAAATAAAATAATCAAAGTATGGCCAGGGATAAAAACCTATTTTATTCCCCGTTAATTGTCCCGTTAGCTGTTGTAAAGGAATTATTTCCCGTTTTAAACGTATCCAAATCCGTTAGATATGACGGGAAAACCGTAAAGTTGGCAACACTGTCAATACAACAGTACGCCTGGAATTTACTAACCTTTTAACAATCAACCCGTAGTATCCCTATCTAGTCTGTGAATCAACCGTTTGACTTAACGACGTTTAGCTGTACGTTCAACAACGTTGCTGTCAGCCACTCGGCTAACTCACGTTCAGACGTATGGTTGAAAGGCGTTGTTCAATTAAATAGCTAGCTGTGCAATCAAACGGCCGTTTTATCCACCTGGTTTCGACATATATACCTTTTTTTAAAGAGCTCAAAGTAGGCGTAAGTCTAAAATAAATTTTGAGCTGTAACATTAGGTTTACTGCTAAGGATGTGGCATTAGTGACACAAAACATGGTGAGAGGGAAATCCCCTATGTTTTACAACCTATGTATAAGCCACTGTTACTCTCCTGATGATTTTATGTATACAGTAGTAGTTCCTATAATCGATAATAGGACTGGGAATGTATCGGACGTGACAAACTATAGACCAATATCTTTGGCAACTATTATGGCTAAGGTGCTGAATGGTCTGCTTAGTGAAATTTTGGATAAACATATAGAACTCTATGATTTTCAGTTAGGTTTTAGACAAGGTCTATCAACTGACAAGGCCATTTTCTGCCTTAAGCAGACTATTCAGTACTACTCTTCTTGAAACACACCGGTCTATGCTTGTTTCTTGGACCTTTCTAAGGCTTTTGACACAGTTTCTTATCCTCATTTGTGGCAAAAGCTTAAAGAAGTGACAAGTGTCCCCGATGACGTCATCTCTGTCCTGATGTATTAGTATAGTAATCAAAGTAACGCAGTTAGATGGGCATATTCATAGCCTGATGTATATAGGTTGGAATCTCCTCGCCTCGCCTTTTTAACTTATATATTTATAAGCTTATAGGTGAACTCAGCAACACCAATATAGATTGTCGAATAGATGGAGTGTGTTTAAACAACTTCAGCTATGCAGATGACATGGTGCTGCTGACTCACTTAATTGGCGCCATACGTAGGCTTCTTCATATTTGTGAAGAATATGTAGAAACACAGGGCCTCTGATACAATCCTATAAAGAGCGAAGTGATGGTATTTAATGCTAAAAATAAAACATACAAACTTCTTTACACCTTTGCTCTTAATAGAGTGGATCGTTTTAAATACCTGGGACATTGGATTACTGAGGACCTGTGTGATGATTTAGAAATAGAACGGGAACGTAGAGCATTGCCAGTGCGGTGTGCGGTTGGCACGCAGGTTTGCACGGTGTACTGATCAAGTGAAAATAACACTGTTTAAGTCTTACTTTCAATCCTTCTACACCTGTGGCCTTTGGGTAAAGTATTCACAGCAGGCGATTAATGCCATGTGTGCAATATACACATACATACATTTCTTCACGCCAAGTCCCTTACGGGGTAGGCAGAGAGTATCGAGTGCCAAGTGTCACGACTAGCTTCCTCCACATTCATTACTCTCTTCATACATACACGCCGGTTTCGGAGACTCTTGACCCCACCCTCGGAT